>JAMZAV010002208.1:0-137156 GCA_024449915.1 Sweltsa coloradensis
AAATAAAAGTGGACAAGGTCAGGGTGGGCACAACATGTCGTTGTGCATTTTTCTTCTCCACAGTTTGTGCGACGTAATGAGCTTAACGCCATACGGAGTTCCCAAACCCGCCTTTGATATTGCAAGTTAATGAAATGATTTTTGTTGGGTGTTAGTTAATTGAACTAGGAAGCTTCGCAAACGTTTTTTTTTAGTCGCGTTGATAGATGAGTTTTTTTTAAGATTTAGTATGAGTGCGATCTCTTTACTTTAAAGTTCTATTGCAAAATCATTTAAAGTAGTACTAAATGCTGTGGTAATTAGAATGTCAAATATCGGGGGCCAAAGACTTGCTTTTTGTACGCATTGTAGGTGACTTGTCATATTTCTATAATACGTTTTTTATTTTATTTTATTTACCTTAAAACTTATATTAATACTATTATTTTTATCGATTCTCTTTTACTTTTTTGGGACTTTTCCCTTTTCAAATGGAAACTACATCACCAAAACCTTAATGTCAATATAAAATATGAAACTTGGCAGCCAAACCCGTTTGGTCATAATTGGCCCAAACATCACGAAAAATCGAGAAAAAAACGAAAAATCGTAAAAGTATGATTTCTATGAGAAATCTCCAAAATCATAACATATTTAATGTTAATGATTTCTAACGTTCCCAAAAAAGTTTCAATCAAAAAATTCGGAGTAGCCGTTTGCCCGGTCGCGAGCCAAATATCACGAAAATATCGCACTTAAATTCAAAAAAAAAAATCGTAAAAGTACGATTTTTACGGAAATATTTCTTCGATTGTACCCAAAAAACAATACACCTAAAAGTTCAGAGATTTCGAAGGTCTCCTCCAATTTTCATAAAGATCGGATGTGCCGTTTTCCCTGGTAGAGATTTAAAACAAACAGACAAACAAAAAACAAACAAAAACAAAAAAAAACCCAGAGCTAAATTTTTTGGGGGTCAGTGAAATTGAAGTCTTCGCTTTGCTCATCCAATTAGTTTGTAAGTTGATAAAGCAAAAATTTTATAAAACTTTGGAAATAATTTTTTTCGTGCTCTGGGCATAATTCTTTCCCCACTCCAGAGACCTGTACGACTACTGTGCGAGAAACCAGGGCGCTTCAACCCCCTCGGGCCATATTGCGCCACCTGTGATATTGCAAGTAAAGAAATGACTTTGTTGGGTGATTTTATAAAAATAATTATATTGTTTTCTTATTGAAAAAGCAAACATTTTTAAGCGAGCGAAGCGAGCGATTCCTTTTGACTTGCCGGAAAAAGAAGTCACTGGTTTTGTTTTGTTTTTTTTTTTTTTGCAAGATCGTTCAAAAAGTAACAAATGTACATTAAAGCTAATCGAAAGTTTTTTTTCAAACTAAACGGCGACAAAATCTGAGGTGGACAAATCATTTGAATGTCCGTCCAGTTACGAGGGGATATGGAGATAAGTCCCAAGCTGGTCAGAACAGCCACGTTTATGGGGGGGAAGGGGGGTTCTCACGTCCCCAGTAGTCATTGTCTTTTTCATTGTTTGTTTTTATAATCTTCGTCGTCGTCGGGGAGCTCGTCATGGGGAGGGAGCAGGATCCCCAACGACGATTGCCAGAGCTCGCCTCATGTTTCTGGGAGTAATATACGCCCGATCTTACGAGCTGTAGTGTGTGAGATGGACTGTCACTCTTGAATCGCACATCACGATCAGCAGAGCCAAGGTCATTGCTCAAATATGTTATATCTTTAGTCACAATAAAACACTCTGAAAGATAGTGCACAATCATGTCCACGAAGACGAAGACGAAAACTACGACATATTTACAAAATACAATTAGATTTAAGGGCGCGTAAACCTTAAAGCTGTGGTAAGGACACCACCGTCCTGAACACAAACAATCCGGGCAAAGGGGAATCACACTTTGAGTTTAATGTCGGAAATAAAATAAACGAATGATAAATATGTATTTAGAAGCTACACATGACTGATTTCTTTTGGGGACATTCAATTTAAAGCCTACCAACCAACCCGTAGGCGCCGACACCATCGACGAGCGAACAATCACCATCTATAGATACAGATATATTTTTATTAGGAAACACCTATCAAAAAGCTGGACACATTCCGACCGCGGACAGTGGGCCCCATTCAAAGAGTCAATTTCAGAATAATCTAAGAATACCTCGATGCTAGGCGACTCCAAAGTCAACGTTTACACATTCCTGAGCCAAGAACTGATGGACTTATATCCATATCACATTCCTTAGCCAAAAACTGATGGGCTTATTTCCATATCACATTCCTAAGCGAGAACCGATGGACTTATGACCATATCACATTCCTTAGCCAAGACGATGGCTTTTTCCTATCAATTTCCTAACCCAAAAGAACGGGGACTTATTTCCATATAACTTTCCCTAAGCCAAAAAACTGAGGGACTTATTCCTTTCCCATTCCTTACCCAAGAATGAGGACTTTTTCCTTCACTTTCCCAAACCCAAGAACTGAGGCTTATGTCCATATCACATTCCAAAGCCAAAAACTTAGGGGACTAATGTCCATATAACTTCCTAAGCGAGAATGATGGCTTATTCCATATCACATTCCTAAGCCAAAAATATGGCTTTTTTCCTATCACATTCCTTAGCCCAATAACTGTGATTTTATGTCAAATCACATTCCTCAGCCAAAACTGATGGACTTATGCCCATATCAATTCCAAAGCAAGACTAAAGGACTTATTCCTATCACTTCCTAACCCAAAGAACTGATGGTTTTTTTTAGTCAAGGACGCGTCAACCGTTGGTCTAATGCACCACTTTAGCATAGGGGGGGGGGAGGAGGGGCCCATCTGGTCAGAACCACTCGGGAAAGGGAAAGGGGGGTTTTTTCTAACATCGGGTCGTCATGTTTTTGTATCGTTCATTGTGTCTTGTCACGTCGCCGGGGGGGCGCATGGGAAGGGGGGGGAAAATCCCCGTCGCGATTGCCAAGCTCGCCTCTAGTTTCGGGGGTAACAACTCCGCTCTTTCTGGGGTGGTGTTTGCGGGTGGTTTTTTTCTCTTTAATCCCTTTACGATTGGCAAACCCTGCTCGGGGGCCAAATTTCTACCCCGGGCCCAGAGGGGGAAAAATTTATGGATTTATGCCATATCAGAATTTAAAAACTTCTGCTAAAACGGGAATAAAACCCCGGGCCTTTCTGCATTTAAATCAGAGCCTCTAATCACGAACATGCCCACGGGAAACGCCAGGGGCGAATTGACGGTTGGCAGGGGGGGGGAGGGCCCAGTGTAGTTCTGCGGGGGCTGAAAGGGTTTGGGGGCGAACCCCCAGCCCCCGGGAGAAAATTTTTTATTTAGATTTTTATTGCCCTCGAGAGGCCAAAGAACGTTTTGGGAAAATTTTTGGGGGGGTTTTATTCCCCTCAAACGGCCAAAAGAAGCATTGGGGAAAATTTTTGGGGGGGGGTATTATTGCCCTCGAGATGTCCTAAAAAGCGATTGAGGTTTTATTTTGAAAGGAATGGGGTTGATTGACGTTTTTTTAATTTACTTACGAGTAAAATACTTGAAAAGTCATGACGAGATGGAGGGGAATCCGAGGGGGGGATTACCCACCCCGGGGGAGATACCTTTTTGAAAAACAGAGCCGGGGATATTTACCAAAAAGGGGGAAAACCCCCCCCCCTCCCCCCCGACAATTATGCTTTTTTAAACGCGAAACGTGAAAAAAACTGGGGCCCCCCACGGGGTTTTTATTGGCCCCCTGTGACATTGTCTTACATGTTAAACTGTTAAAAAAATAGTTTACGATTTTATTTTTTTTTTTGTTTAGAAAGAAAAAAAAATTAATTGTTTGATTGAGAGCGCGTCAACCATTGGGGCCCTTTTTTTTGCCCCACTTTATAGCCTAGAGATATGGGGTAAAAGGGTTATGATTGTCAAAACTCCACGGATAGAGGGAGGAAAGGGGGGTTCTCATTTGCGGTCGTCATGTCTTTGTCATCTTCATTGTGTCATTGTCGTCGTCGTCGTCGGGAAGGTCGTCAAGGAAGGGGGCAAGGAGCTGCCTCTAGTTCGGGGTGTAAGATACTCCTTTAAAAAAACTAGCTGATTTTTGCGAGTGGACTTTCTCTCTTTTCCCCGCCCTTAAAATTAGCTCCATCTCTGGGCCCCATTCACCCCGGAAAACCCCAAAAGGGGCATTCATTACTGTAAATATCAAATCTTTACAAAGATATATGTAAAAACTGGTTTAGAAAATATGTTTTTGTATTGTCTTGAGTTATTTGTTTTTAAGGGGGTCGTAACCGTAAGTTTGATATAGCAACACTTCTGGGCGATGTGGGAGGACAGACCCGTGTGGACGATCGTAGGGGGCGGGAAAACAGATCACGACGACGTGAGAACTGGGGCGCTTAAACCCGGGGGGGGTAAAAACCACCGTGATATTGAAGTTGATGAATGACTGTTAATGGTGTTTTTGATGATTATAAGTTTTCTAAGTTTATATTTTAAAAAAACAAGAAAAAATTTTTATTTAAAAAAAAAATTAAATGGGGGTTTGTTTTGAATTAAATTTTTTTTTTGGGATGAGCGTAGCGATTGTAGGAAGATTTTTATTCGACTACCGGGGGAAAAAAAAAAAACAAAAACTTTTTTTTTTTTTCCACTTTTTTGTTTTTTTTTTGAGTGTTTTTTTAACACGTTCGGGTTAAACTGATTCCCAAGGGCAATGAAATTTTTCTGGAGCCTTCAAAAATCTCAAAACTTAGAACTCCCACTTTTTTAAAGCGCATTCTAAATATTTTTCCTTTTTTTTGCAATTTTACGATTTTTTATTTTTTTTAAAAAATTTTTTCTTCAAAAAAACCCCTACATGTTTTTATCCTTTCTAATTATTTTTTTCACGAACAACAAAATATCTGCTTACACAGGGGCTGCTAAATGCCCCAAAAACGTCATCCAGCGATTGCGAAGTTTTTGTAGAAAACTTGTAATGATAAAATTGCGTGCCCAAGACAAAAAAGGCCCTTTTATATAAAAAAAAAAATTAATTGTATGTATAACCACTCATTTTACATAACTGATTTTCAGTGAGGACTTTAAATCAAACAAACCAAACCCAAACCCTGTAGGTCCCGACGAAAATCGACGAGTGAGCATAACCCCCCAAAAGATCAATTTTTTTAAAAAGGAAATATAGAAATCTTTTGTATGGCAGTGCGAACACCCCGAATAAACCCCGGAGAGAGGACTGACTTATTTAAAAAGTTTTGGGTTAAACGCCCGACTGAGAAACTGGGCGAAACCGGGTTTTAGGTCATATTGCCCACTTTACCCAAAGGGGCTATTGGGGGGGTTTGCTTATGCTGCCAGAACATGCCTCGGGTGGGGAAAGGAAAGGGGTGGGTTTCTCAAGTTGGGGTTGTCATCGTCTTTTCATAGTTCTGGTGCTTGTCGTCGTTGTGGGAAGAAGCCCGTAAAGGGAAGGAGGAAAGGGCCCCCCCACAAAAACCGCCAGAGCTCCCCCCTTTATTTTCGGGGAGTTTTAATCCCTTACATATACTATCTGATGTTTGGGTTAGATTGATTTTTTCTCATTCCAACGCTGACGTTTAGGGGGGCCAAATGCTCTGGGCCACATTCTACCCCGAAACCCAAAAGGGGAATTCAGTTGTGTAATTTAAAACCCCCTTTCAAAGATACATGTGAAACGGGTTTTCAAAAAGATTCTGTTTTAAATAATTTTTTGAGTAATTTGTTTCGGGGGCGCGTAAACCCGTTATGGCAAATATGAGCAACTCTGGCCCTGGACGATGTGGGAGGACAAACCCGTGCTGGACAGATCGTAGGGCGGGAAACAAAATCACGACACGTGAGAAACTAGGGCGCTTAAACCCGGGTAGACCCACCTGTGATATTGAAAGTTAAATAGTACTGTTAAAGGGGGTTTAAATATTATTTTGGGTTTTTCAAAGGGTTTATATTTAAAAAAAGGGAAAAAGGGAAAAAAAATATTTTTTTAAAAAAAAAATGAAAAGTGCTTTTTTTGAATTAAATTTTTTTTTTGGGATGAGCGTACGATTGTAGCAAAGATTCTATTCGACACACTGGGGAAAAAAAAGGAAATTTTTTTTTTCCTATTTTTTTTCTTTTTTGTATTTTTGGGTGTTTTTTAAACACTTTCCGGGGAAAAAACCGATACCCCAAATGGCAATGAAAACCTGGGGCCTTCAAAATTTCCCCTGAAAAAAAAAAAATTTTAATTTTTTATAAATTTAAATATTTGTGTAAAATTTGGAGCGCAATAAAATTTTGGTTTTCTCATGAACTCGCAATTTTATGATTTTTTCGTTTTAAAAAAAAAAAAAAAATTGACTTAAACATCTCATGCTTTATCCGATTCTAAAGATTGTTTCACGAACCAAAAAAATTTGATAAAACCCCTGGGAGCTCAAAGCACCAATAAAAGGTCTCCAGCGATTGCGAAGCTTTTTATTTAAAATATGTGAAGAAAAAAATTCGTGCGCAAAACAACAAACCCTAAATTTAATAAAAAAAATAAATTAAATTTTATTTAAGTCAACCCCTCATTTTTCATAAAATGATTTTTTTAGTGGAGGAAATTTAAAACAAAGGACCAAACCAACCCTGTAGGTTTCCCCACGCAAACGACGAGTGAACCCATAAACCAAACAAACCAAAAATCCCAAAATTTTTAATAGGAAATATGCAATCAGTGGGATGGGGTGCGGGAAAACCCCCGAATCACGCCAGAATCCAAAAGGCCGATTCAGAACAACTCTGAATTTTCTATGTGCTTCGTTACTGGGACGGCTCCAAAGTCACCCTTCAAAAAACTCCCAAAAACAAGAACTGATGAGGTTTTAAACCAAATTTAGAAGTTAAAAAAAAAAATTTACTTTAACGGGGAACCCAACCCCAGACCTTCTGCATTGGAAGCAGATACGCAAAAAACAAGACCAACGAGCCACACAAATATGCGAATATTTAAGAGGGTCGCTGAGGCTGGCGCTTAGGCGATTTGAGACGCTCAGCCCTCAGTTGTTTCCTTGTTAACTGTTAACAACATCGGTCTCGTATTTCACAACATCTTTAATAAAGGATCAAACCATGAGACCCGGGACGCGTATTTTTTATTAATTCATCAGTTTTGAATTAAAAAAAGAAAACGTGAACTTCCATTATTTAATTTTTTAAAACTGTTTGGTGGGAATTACAGAATTGAATTCCATGTTTTAGATTTAGGATACAGTCGCATCAATTCTTAAAGGCTGATTCTTGGAAACCCAAGTGTTGATATCAATGTAAAGCACAATTTAAAGTTGTATGCAAAGTATTACAAACAAATAATTGTAAATGTTCGGAATTTCAAGGTAGTTTGTAATGATAGGGCTTAAGTATATTGAGTAGGGTTATAACACAATGCTGCTTTTAAACTCAAGGGCTTGATCTATCAAGTGTATAAGTGCATAAGTTTGGGCTGTGCATTGTTCTAAACAAATTAAATGGTGGGGTTTATTTTAAAACTTTCCCAAAACAGAGATCTTTTTAAATCGGCGGGTCAATAAAATTATGCGCCAATATATCCTAACCCAATGATGAGAGGACTGACTTATGTTGAAGAAGCTTTGGGTTAAACGACGACGTGAGAAACTAGGGCGCAACCGGTTAGGTCATATTTTCGCCGCCTGTGATAATGATTAGTTAATACGTGGTGAGTTTGTTTTGTGTGGATTTTACATTGTTTAAAGGTAAAAAAACAAAGGAAAATTATAGAGAAGATAGTGGAAGCAGAAACCAAATATTTTTATTTAAATGAATATTTTCTAAAAATGTATATTGTTTTTTAAGTTTATTTGATTTTTTTAGATTAAGGACACGGGAACAGTTAGGTCACTATGCGCCACTTTAGCCAAGGGGCTATGGGAGGAGGGGTTATGCTGCTCAGAACATTTCGGGTGGGGAAAGGAAAGGGGTGGGGTGTTCTCAAGTTGGGTTTGTAAATCGTCTTTGTCATAGTTTGGTGCATTTGTCTTTGCGGAGAAGTCGTCAAGGGAAGGAGGAAAGGGGTCCCCGACGAAAACCCCAGGGGCTCGCCCTAGTTTGGGGAGTTAAAATACTCCTTACATATACTATCTGATGTTTGGAGGGGAAATTTTTTTCTCTTTCCAAGCCCTGACGATTAACAAGTCCTTTGTTTGGGCCACATTCTACATCGTAATTTTAGTATGGCGGCTGACCGGCTCCAAAACTCTTGGTCCGGGTTCTTTCCCCCCCAATACTAAACATCTGCCATGAATGAACCCTTTTTAACCGTCATATTAATTTGATAGCATGGATTAGAGGGGGGAACACGTACAAAACTGGAATTTGGGGGTTAAGGGACGACTCGGGCCCATGAGTCAAATAGATCCTTAAAAGATTTTATTCGATAAAAACATAACAATAAAAATAAAACGGGTTAAATATGCCAACCCCGTGTAACCTGTAGATTCGTTCCCAAAATTTATTCAAACACATGAAAAACCAAAGGTTGGGGCCCATTTGCACAGGTAACTTAATTTTTGGTGACTTAAATTTAATGCAAAAAACACTGAATTTATTTTTAAGATATTATCCAAAAAAAGTTAGGTTTAAAATTTTAAAAAAACATATTCATTTTCCCCAAAACAAATAAGTAATATTTATAATTTGATTAATTTACAAGTCTAAAAGATCATTTTCTTCTATGCAAATCGGCTCTTCTTTCGGGTTTCCTTTTTTTCCTTTACCCTCCCCGTTTTTTCAGTTTTTTTTTACCCAACCGTTCACAATTTAGTTTTTCATTTGATTAACTTTTTAATCTTTCTCTCTTTTTTTCCAAATTGGCTGGGGACGTTTGTGCGGGGCCCTTTGGGTCCCAAAAACCTGTACCAGCTAATAATGGGTTTACGTTTTAAACTTCCAAAAAAGGGTTAATAATGATTTTTTAAAGACACTCTTTACCTGCTCGCGCCCACCCGCGGGCAATGGAGTCATCCCCAACTTAGGCTAACTTATATAAGTTTTTTTAGGGGAACTTTGGCTTCGCCTTCCCGAAAAATCTTTCTTTTTTCGGAATATTTACATGTTAATTTTACCGATTCAATCCAATACTAAGATTCACATTTAGAACATTTTAATACAGAGAAAAAAAAATCCCCCCTCTACTACTTTAGCCCTTTCCCCCTTTTTAAAAGTTTTCATCTTTATTACAAAATGATGAAACTTTTACAAATTTAAAAAAATCTAAAAAATAATTCCCTCTAAATTGTATACCTAAAATTTCATAAAAATTTGTGTTAAACTTTTAACCTCTCCCTATTATACATACAATTACACATATAAACACGGTCCAGAATTTTAAACGTAGTTTTCTAATCACTGCCCGAAATCGTAGAAGGGGCAGGTCAAAAGTGTATCTTTTTTTAAAGGGTTTAACTTCACTTTTTGGGCTAATGTTCCACAGCTTTTGAGTAGGTATCGCAGTCATTTTGCAGTAGAGCGAGTGGGAAGGGTTCTTTCTTCAGGGGGCCCATTTCCCATTACTTGCTTGGTGAATTACGTTGTTGACAAACTTGCATCCATAGTTGATTCTTTCATGTCCCACAAAGGGTTCCTGTGGGTTTGGAAAAGTTGCGATGTTCTGCAGTACGGCTGTATGGGTTTTTCTCCTGAAAGCTGTTAGTGCATTGTCGTTAGCCGGCAATCCGAAAAAAAAATTCAGACCCGGGGACGGCGGGCGCCCTGGCGCCCGGGTGGTAGATTAATTTGTTTCTCCTGTTTCATGGCTTATTTACTTTTTTCGTCAGGGGAAGATGGGAAACTGAAACTGTGGTTGAATTGCTGTCGTTTTTTGGACTGAATGGCAGGGCCTTGTCTTTTTTATAAACAAATTTATTAATGATTTAAACCCTTAAATTTAAATTTAAAAACCCAATTCAAAAAAAATTCTAAATGGTTTTGGGGTACTTGCGGGTAAAGTATATTTGGACTGTGACTTATAAGTATAATGTTCACTGAAAGTGTGTGTGTGACTTAAATTTATTTGGCCCAAATTTTCGTTTTAATATTCCTAAATTTGAAATCCCAATAGTGTTTTACCGTTGTTTTTTTTTTTAAACCCCCCCAAGTTCTGAATGGGTCCAAATTTTTTATTCCCCGTTTTTTCTTTTCCCCAAAGGGTTGTTACGTTTTTAAATGAAAATGGTTATTTTGTTTCTGAGTTGTTTCGGTATGTAATTAATTTTTTATCAAGGAACATTCTCGAAAAACCCAACATGTGGGGCCCTTAACAAACCTTTTTTGTCTTATACAGGGTGTCACTGTCGCACTTTTAATGATTACTGCACTTCCTTGTTAGAATCATCATTCAAGCTTGAAACCCTTTTTAAATTTTGTCAGAGGCTCCTTTTCGGGCCCTTTATTTCCATAAGGCCCCTCTCCTTTGGGCCCTTTCCATTTCATATTTGGGAACGTTTTGCAAAGAAATTTACCTTGCCGGGGAGGGAAAAAAAAAGTTCTATCAAGGCCCCAAAATTTTTCCCATTAGTAATAAGTATATTTTACCATTCATACAAGGGGTTTGGCTTCCCCGGTTTCCCCTTTTTTTTTTTTTTTTTTTGGGTTTAACGCCCGTTTTTTTTTTTTTTTGGGGAGGGCCCGGTTATTTTAACATTGCCGTAAAACTGAGGTCCCAAAAAACATTCCTTTTGCAGGGGGGTGAATAACTTTTTTCAAATTTTGGGGTAAAAGGGACATTATCCATATAGACTTGGGGAAACATTATAATATGCCTAAAAATAAAATTAAATTTAATTTTTGATTTTTTTTTTCTCAATTTTTAAAAATCCATTTTTTTTTTTTTTTATTGCACCCATCTTTTTATGTTGTTACTCAAAGGGATTTTATGCAATTTGGGATTAGTTGGTTTTTTTTCCCAAAGTAAATTTATAATTGGTATTTTTTTCTTGTTCTACCCAAGTTTATTGACTCCAAAATAAACCAAATGTATTTTAATCAATGTTAATTTCCAAAATTGTCCTAATGTCTGATTGCCTAATTTAAATTTAAAAATTTCAAGATCAGTCAAAAGGGGTTTTTTTAAAAAAACAATGCCTTTTAAACTTTTTTTCCCGAAATTTACCCCATGCCTTTAAATTTTCCTTGGGAAGGGGATTTAATTATTATAAGTATTTTACTATACTGAATGAGTCCATTGGGTTTTGTCTGGGGAAATCTCATCGGTGGTAGTCCGCCCAAAAAAGGTAACTCGTTTACTCGCTTTTGTCTAAGTCTTTTCTTTTCGGGACGAGGTACAAGTAGCGTTTTGTGTTTATCTGAAAATTTAGAATTTTTAAAAAATACTCTGTCCAGGGACTTTATATTCCAATTTTAAACCTTTCGCTAAAATTTTACATTCCTTAATCACGTTCTCTGCACAACTATAAGGCTATCGTCGCGATGGACTAAACCCTTTTCTTGCCATACCCCAATCTTACAGCTAAAAATTTTTTTTAAATTTCACTCATGGCCCCCCAAATAATCTTAACCCTTGGTAAATGTCCAATTAAAACAAAACTGCTTTTTTCTAAATTTCCTCTTTCCCCCTCATTACTGCCCGTAAAAAACATCAACCTTTAACGACAATTTAATGATCACTAACTTTTGCCCCGAACACAAAAATTTAAAAAAATGTTTTCCCAATTTTATCGCTTACTAGTTTGTATCCCCCACTTCAATAGTTTTACATTTTTTTTTTAAACCTTTTTTTCCCTTTTAATTTAAATTTAAAACCATTAATATTTCACCATATTTTGTTTTGTACACTAAAAAACAAAAAAATAATACCCTTCCCCACAAGTTCTTTGAAAACTTAAATTTTCCTGCTTTCCTAGTGAGTTTTGGCCCCTAGATGCAAGCTAGTACAATATGGGTTCCATTTTTTCTCAACGCGTGAATTTGTCCGTGCCTGGGGGAGCTAGCTAGATGCCTCCAGCTTAGATTTGGGGAAATTTTACTTTAACTTGTAAAAATCAATCCAATGACCCTAAAATTTTATTTTTCTTTTTAATTTTGCTTCTCCCTAAAACTTTTTAAGGGTGTTTTTTAACTCTCGTTTTACTTCATGTTTCCCCATCTCACTTTACTTGTTATTCTACATCCATTCTATTTTTTTTATTAGGCAGGCCATTTTTTCCAACCCGGGGATTTCTGAAAAGTCTTATTTTTGTGTCTAAATAATAATTTTCATTTTTATCTTTTAACCCCCTTTTTAAACATCATATTAAAATTTTTTGTTTTTTTAAAAAAAAAACCTACCCTTTATATTTTTTTTACATTGTTTTAAACAATTCTCGATCTCACATTATATTTATACACACTAAATCTTTTTTTGTTAGCTTATCCCCGTTTTAATCCTTTTTTTAATTTAAAACCCCTTTAGTTTAATTAATCATTTGTTTAATTTTTTCCCTAAACATTTTTTAAACCCCAAAAAACTTTTTAACTTTACCTATCTGTTGAAAACCATTTACTTTTCCCCTTTTTTCCCCTTCTCCTTACTTATTCCCCACTCTCCTCTTTCTAACTTTTCTTTTGCCCCCTCTATGCTTAAAAACAAACGTCGTCCTCTTCGCCCTTTAACTAGTGGCCCTAAACTTCCCCAACGGGTTCTTGCTTTGGGTTTCCCCCAAGCCCTTTGAATTTAAAACTACCTGCGTGCGTCCTCAATCCCGTCTTGGGTCGTCCTAAAAAATTTTTTACTTTTTTCTATCGGTCCCCTGTCTGCCCCTTAGTAAAAATCCTAGCTCTTCGCCTCTTTTTCGTCGTTTTTCTCTAGCTGATCCAATCCCTTCAAATCTCCTCCCCCAAAAATTTAACGGGGTTTTTTAAAACGATTTGCGTGTATTTCCCTCCCGTTCCTCCCCTTCCTTTACATGTCCTTTTTTTAAAAAAATTAACAGGTGACGAATTTGAATAACCCGTGTGGTCCAGAATAAAAGCTGTGAAAAGCTTCTTGTTTAACCCCGGGCGTAACCCTGGGTGTGAAATAGGAACCTTGTCTCCTATTTCTTTACGTGCCCTGGTTTAGTCGACCGGTCGTAGTACTAAATGTTGTTACCCCTGCTTAATTAGCTCTTTTCTCCCTTCTCTGAAGGTTTTTCCGCGGGCCCGTGCTATAAGCTAAATACTGATTTTAAACATCAACTCATAACGCTTTCCTCGATGGTTTAATGATTGAAACCAAATGGTAATTCTACATCAGGGCCCAATTCCATAAAGAAGGGTAAACTGCCCCTTGTACTGCAGGAAGGGGGGTGAAAGCGCGATATGCTAGCATTAAAATTTTAGGGGAGCCTTTTGACCCCGGGTCTTTTTGGTCCTTTTGTTTACATAATGCGATAGTTTACTCTTGTACGTCCTATGTTGTTTTTCACAAGTAGAGTTGCCATTGGGGTTGTATGTCGTTGTCTTTTGCTTTTTAATGCGCAACGGGAGCCAAACTTCCTTCATTAAATTCCCTTATAAATTTTTTTCCGCAATCGCTTTTTAAAATTTGGGTCGGGTTTCCCGTGGCGTAAAAAACAATTTGGGGTTACAAAGGCGATCGCGATGGTTTTGGGGGGACGGGGCTGCAAAGGGCAATGCTTTTGGATACTTGGAAAAAAGGTTTCCAAAGGAAAGTATGTACTTATTTCCAGACAAAGTGTTGTAAAGAGGGCCCAAAATTTTCCCACCCCGCACCATTGTTTGGTTTGGGGGCCCTTTCGGGAAAAATCTGTGGGGGTTCCCTTTTACGTAAGTGGGGCGAGTCTTTCGTCTGTTACACAAAATGCTTTGTTGACATGTTGGGATTTTTGGCGTCCATTCCGGGCCAATAGAAAATCTTTGTTTAATAAATTTAAAGGGGCAACGTTTTACCCCGTTATGTCTCCCTTTGGGTGCATCATGAAATTTTTTTCCGTATCTTTAAAACCATGGGTCCTAGGCACTACTAGTTGGCCCTCTCTTGGTTTGCAGTTCTTTCTTGTAAAACCCAACCCGCCCTTTCGTCCAGACCCATACGTCTCGTTGCTTGGGGTTGTCCTTAGTTAACTGAGCAATACGCCCTTTCCCAGGCGGGGGTCCTTCCGTTTTTCCCGTCTGGTATTTTTTTTGGCTATCAAACGGCTAAAACTCGGGGGGCAACTCCCACTTTGCAAAATTCTTGACAAACTGTCTGCGTTCGTGGGTTTAAAAAAAAAATTTTCCTTCTCTGTACTTTACTGTGAAGTTAAAAAATTTCTCAAAAGAATCGACCAAACGGGCTAATCGCGAAAGGGGGTTTGCAATGAGTCAAAAACCCTAAATAAAGGCGGTGATTTGCGGGATATGGTGAAGGATTTCCCTATAGGTAGCAGTTAAAATATTTTATCCCCAAAACTATACCTAACAAATTTTCCCCTTTTGGCACTGTGTAGTTCTTCTCTGCGTTTTTAATTTCCTTGTGAAACCCCCTGGTTTTTTTAAGCCCTTTTGACATCTGGAGAGTACAGCTTTCCCACGGACGTTTACTGGCGGGCGGTAAAATAAGATGAAAAAATTTAAAACATAGGGTAAATCAAAAATGGTTCCTTTTATAAGCGGCCCCTTTAAACGTTGCAAAAAGCCTTCTCTTCGCCTCTCCCCATTTTAAACAAATGTTTCTTTCTTTGTTAGTTCTGGGTTAAAAGGCTGGCTACGATGATAGGAATTTATTTTGTCTTTTTTTTTAAATTTTTTACCCCCACATTTCCCAGAAAAACCCCTTTTCTTTTTTCACATCGGTTGGTCTAGGATATCCGGGATTTCTTTGATTTACGTGGATTCGGTTTTAAATTTCCCTCTTCAGACAAAAAAATGGCCAAATTTGTTCCCAAATTTGGTTCTCAGAAAATGACATTTTTGATGGTTGTAAATTTCAAATTTTCATCTCTTTGTCTGTCAAAAAAATTTTCGAAAAATCTCTCGATTTTGTTCCTCTTGGTACGGAATGCACCCAAATTTCGTCACGATATAACAAATGCAACGAATTTCCTATGAGTCCTGGGTAACAAATGAGTTTCCCTTTGTTTTGAAAAAAACGCCGCGAGTTTTTCATTCCCCATCCCCCCCCAAATTTTGGTGTATTGTAGGTGCTCTCTCCCCGGGGCACAATAGCACACTTTTTTGTCCTCAGGCCTTATCAGTACCGGTGATAAAACCCCGATTTAGATCGAGACTGGAAAAATTTTTTTTGCACCCCCTAGCATGTCCAAGTGTCTCGTTTATATTCGGAAATGTCCAAATTTTAGTTTTTTGTTACATATTTTAAACCCCTCATATTTTGCTACGACACGTAACCTACGGGTCCTTTGGGGTGCCGTCGGTAGTTTGGTTTTCTCGGGTTTTTCGACGAGAAGCACAGGAAAAAACTCCATTCAATGTTAGGTTGGCTCTAAAAATTTCCCCTTTTCCTTCATGTCCTGTATGCATTTGTCAAGTATAGCTCTCCTTGAATGTGGATTTCCCGTTGGAGGTCGTTTTAAACGGCTTTGTGCCTTTAAATTTAAATCCAATTTGTGGTGTACCTTTGGGTGGCATCCCAAAAGTCTCTTTATTTGTGAAAATAAATCAAAAATAATCAGTTAAAAATTCTTCATTCTGTTTCTTAAATGGTCCCGTTTTTCCAAAAAGGTCTAAGTTTCCCCATAGTTTTAAATTTTTGCTGTTTTAGGCTTTTTCTTGCCCTTGGGGGTTTATATGGGGGGCTAGCGTCCCTTTTTTTCTCTCATTTGTTTATTCTCTCCCCGGGAAAATTTTCCCAAAGGTTTCCCCCCTCCCGTTGTTCTTTGGGGATCTCTATGTTGTTTGGATAATATTCTGATTTGCAATTGACTTTTTGGGGCTTCCCTTTTCCCTAATTAATGAGGCGCACATAATGCCTCTAGCGTTAGCATGGCTGGTTTTAAACAAAAACCACCCCTTCCCTTTACCCTTTTATCCGCGTGTGACACGATGAACCTCGTTGTATACCTTACAGAGCACCTCCGAACGTGCCCGGGATGTTGTTCTTTTTTTAAACGCACTAACCTTTCACATTCATTATTTTGCGTCTGTTTTTCCTTGCTGTAACATCGCAAGCTGGCTTAATTTACTTCTGCGTTTGCAAAAATGTTGTAGGCTGTGTTGGGTTTTTCTTCTGTAGCTCCCTCTTAAGGGGTTTTGTTTCCGGTTGGGGGATTGTGGCTTAATTTTCCCCTTTTTTCCGCCCTTTTCTGTTTGTAATCTGTGGGAAAATTTGAAAATTGGGTTTAAACGGGGTTTTTTTACGGTTTATTAATTTAGGGTTTAAATTTTGGGGGGCCTTTTACATATGCATTTAGTTCCCCTTTCATTAACTTTGGGTTTCCCCTTTTTTTTTGGGAAGGGGTCTTTATATCTATAGCCATCTTATTGTTACCCTTCCCCATGTATTTTTTTTTTTTTTTTTTGGGCTGTTGTGGATATATTTAATTTGTATTCATGCAAAAAAACCTTTCCGATCACTCCGTTTACGTCACCAAAAGGGCGTCTCTTCCCAGAGAAGGGAACAAGTAAAAATCGTCCCTAAGTTTAGTGCTTTAAAAAATTTTCGCCTTTTGGGTCGAAAAAAGGGATCTCCCGTTGCAGCATTTCAATATTTGACAAATGGGGCGAGTCGGTTGTCCCCCTTTTCTAACTATTTTCCCCTTTTGTATTAAAGAAAAAAATAGCGCCATATCAATAAAAAAATTTCACAGTCCGTTTAGTTTTCCCTTCTTATTCGCACCCCCACCAGTTTAATAAAAACCATTCTCTTGCCAAAAAATTTTCCCAGTATCTGTAAAAGTAAAAATGCGGGGCTTTTAATTTTTTCGGTTTCCCCCCCTCCCCCGGGCCCAAAAAGAGAAACCCTTTTTCGGTTTTTCACTTGATATCTGGCTTCCCTTTGTTTTCCCAAAAACAAAAACGCGTACAGACCCGGTAGATTAAAATAATAAAAATCTGTTTTGTTTTGATTCGGATTTGAAGTAGGACCGCGACTTTTACCCTTTTTCGTTT
Organism: Sweltsa coloradensis; assembly: GCA_024449915.1. Classification (NCBI taxonomy): domain Eukaryota; kingdom Metazoa; phylum Arthropoda; class Insecta; order Plecoptera; family Chloroperlidae; genus Sweltsa; species Sweltsa coloradensis. Next base: position 17,117 of record JAMZAV010002208.1, read on the forward strand.
TGGTGTCGTACGGGCCTTCGGGGGGGAACGTCCTGTTGTTGACAATTTTCGTGCAAAAAAGTCCTTTGGGGAAATTTCAATTATTAAAAATTTGTTTCTGTGTTTGTTCCGTTTCTGGGGAGTCTCGAGCGTAATGACCGAAATTACGACATTCCCTAAAATTGTATTTAACCTGGGTTTAAAATTCCAGTTACTTTCCCCGTTTCTTGTATTATCGTTTCTATTTTTGGGCCCCCATTCCCTGGCCTTCGGGGGTCCTTTTTCTGCATAGCGCGTTGTTAGGGTTTTTACTGAAATCGCGTGGCGTAGGTGAAAACTTGTTCTGATGCTACTGTGTTTAACACCGACTTCTTTCCCCTGATTAGCAAATCCCTTTTCATGCTCTTCAAAAGCTAAACTTGACTGCTTTGCGAATGTTTTAGGCGATTCAACCCCAAAAAAAATCTCTTTTTCTCTAATACCCCGGGGAAGGGAAATTTCGCCAACAATGCTCTTTAGCAATTTCAAAAGGAGTTGTTTTCCCCTCTATCTTCTGAAAAACTCGAATTTTGGTCCCCTTCCTTTCCCTTTGCCGCGTTGCATACGGGGCTATTGGGTTTTTGTTTGGGCGGGTTTCACACAATTATTAAATGTGGTAGCTGATGAATTATGTTCTCGTTCCCTTTAAAACGCTGAGTCAAGCTTGCTTTTATTTCTTTTGTTTAAATTTGCAGAGTGAAACTCGGTTTTTTACATTTAAATATTCCTTAGCCGCCTTCTAGCTTTAAAAACCGTTTTCCCGGTTTTATGTTCTGGTGTCCATCCCCCTAATAACCCATGCCCTATCTATTGTAAAAAAAAAGTCCTCTACGGTTTTTCTGATTGGTTTTCCCCGGGAAAAATTTTCGATTAATCAAGGGAAATCCTGACACATTCCCAGAGGGAACCCCATCGGCATCGGTACTACGGCATTGTAAAAACAATGTTTTTTGCTATGTAGGGTTATTTATGTAGGGTTAATAGGGGCTGGTCACCAAGGGAATTATTTAAAATTACGTTTCTATCGTTTCTCCTTGAACTGTCGAATCCCCCCCCAAAAAAAATTTTTAAAAAAACCCAAAAACGATCTTAAACCCCAATGATCTAATCCCCCCCTTTTCCCGCTGTCACCACTGAGTATGGCGGCCCGACCGGTCCACAACTCTTGGTAAAGGGTTTTGTTACCCAAAATACTGACATTTTTGCCCCTTAAAGAGCCCATTAACCGTCATATTAAATTTTAGCATGGATTAGACGGGAAAATACGTACTAACTGGAATTGTTGGGGAAGAAGACTCAGGCCTGAGTCGAATAGATCCTTAAAAAAGATTTTTTTTACGGGATAAAACATAACAATAGAAAATAACAGTTAATATGCCAACACCGTGTAACCTCGTAGTTCGTTACAAAAAATTATTCAAACCCATGTAAACAAAGGTTGCCCATTTGCCAGGTAAATTAATATGTGATTTATTTAAAGCCCCCAAAAACTGAATTTACTTTTAAGATATTTTCCCAAATTTAATAGTTAGATTTTCAATTTAAAACATAAACAAATTTTTTTTCCAACCCCATAAGGGAATTTTATAATTTGATTAACTTACAAGCTCAAGGATCATTTTTTCTTTCTACTGCTATCGGCTCTTCGTCTGGTTCCTTAATCTCCTTACCCTTTCCCATTTTCAGCTCCCTTTTTTTCCCAAATCGCTTCAAATTTAAATTTGATCATTTTATGTAACTTTCAGGGTCTTTCTTTTCTGTTTCCAAATTTGGTGAGAAGGGGTTTTTTTGCGTGGCCCCTTGGGGGTGCCAACCGTACCAACCCAATAAACCTTTAAAGTGTTTTCGTCTTTAAAATTCCCAAAAAATGGTAATAAGAATTTAAAAGCCAAATCGTACCTGCTCGCGACCCCTCGGGGCCCCAAAGGTTTAGTCAAAGCAAAAAATTAGGCTAAAATTTTTATAAGGGTTTACGGGAAAATTTGGGGTTCCCCCCTTGCGGCCAATCGTCTTTTTCTGGAATATTCTACAGTTAAATATTAAACCCGATTCAACCAAAAACTAAGATTCACATTTTTTGAAAAATATTAAATACAGAGATAAAAATCCGCCCCTACTACAGTTTTAAACCCCGGGAAAGGGGCATTTAAGGGGGGTGTAATATTTTAAAAATTTTTCAAAAAATCGCTATGAAAAATGGTTTTATAAAAAATTACGGGCGAAAGTGAGAAAAAAAAGGGGGCGTCAACCGGGGGGGTTAAGGGATTGCCCCGGGAAAACAAAAGTTAAAAATTTATTATTGTTTTCTTTTTTATATTGTAATGAAAATTTAAAATGTAAAGGTGAAAATGATTTTAGATGTCGTTCTATAGAGTTTGGTTTATTTGGATTAAGAAAAGCGTTTAAACCCCTTAGGGGCATAATGCCCCCACTCTAGCCTAAAAGGGGTTTTGGGGGGGAGTGGCCCCTGCTGGTCAGCACCCCGGGCCCCGGGTAAGGGGAGGAAGGGGGTTTCTCCCCGTCTCGGTTTTGTCATCGTCTTTGTCATCGTTCGTTGTGTCATTTCGTCATCGTTATCGAGGGGTTTGGTAGGAAGGGGGGCAAGTTCCCCCAAAGACGACTGCCAGAGCTCGCCTCTAAATTTTTGGGGAGTAAAACAAATACCCCTTATACTAGCTGATGTTTTCGAGGGGGGGACTTTGGTTTTTGGCAAAAAAAAAGCCCTTTTTCGATTAGCAGAGCCATGCTCTGGGCCAATTCCCACCCCGGGGGCCCCGACAGCGGGGCGGGTTGGGGGGGGGGTTGTTTCCGTCCGCCTGTGGAATTGTAAGTTTATGTATGAAATTGCTATTTGATTTATTTTTAATTTTTAAAGTTCATGACGTTGGAGTTTATCTTGAATTTTTTTTTTTTTTTGTTTATTTTGGATTTAAGGGCGGAACCCTTAGGTCATAATGCACCCCTGAAGCCCAGGCCCTAAGGGATGTGGGGAGGATATGCCCCTGCTGGAAGAACAGTCACTGGCTGAAAGAGGAAAGGTGGGGGGGTTCTCAAGTCGCAGTCACATCGTTTAGTCATCGTTAATTTTGTCATCCTCGTCGTCGTCTGGGAGGTCGTCAAGTGAAGCCAAGACAACGACCGCCAGAGCTCACTTCTAGTGTCAGGGAGAAATATATTCTTCTGCGTACAGGAATGTTTGAGACATGAATTTTATCTCTTTTTTTTGCCTTTAACAATCAGAAGAGCCGTGCTCCCAGGGGGTAGGAAATGGGTGGGGGGGGGGGGGTTGGGGGGAAAATCCCTGCCCACTAATTGGCTTAAACCCAAGCCAGGTATGGGTGTCATTTTCTAACTTATAGCTTGTTGGGTGATTTCTAGGTTTTTTATCACAGTCGGGCTTGCAAACAAAAAAGGAAGGTTTTTGTTAACATTTTTTTTTAGAAGATTCAGTAAGAGACGTGATTTCCCGGGGACTAGACTAGCCATCTGATTTAAGACTAATATTCTTATATTTTGTGTGCAATGTTTTCACTCCCAAGCAGACTGTCGAACGATTTTAGTCAGGTTATCAATTTTCAATGCAATATTAGCTTCAAAATGAAACCCTTTTTCAGGGATTAAAATTCGCCTGAAAACTTTTTATAGGCCACCTATCAAGGGCACCTTTTGAAAAAATCTCGCCTACGGCGAAAAAAACCTCAGCCGGCTGGGGCTTCCCCCCAGACCCCGGTTTACCCACGCAACCTCGAGTCAACTTGAGTGTGCCCCCCCCCCCACTAAAAAAGTAGTTCCTACGCCTGCCGTGCTCTGTGCAAATCCAACCCTGGGCCCAGACGGGGACGTTACCCAAAACTATCCACGAGCCAAAGGACAAGCCTCCCACCTCTCGGGGGCGCAGGTCGGTTCCAAGTTGAAGCATATTTGGATTAAAGGCGCGTCCCCCGTTAGGCCCAGTTCACACAAATGGTTTTTATATAAGGTAGCAATCGACGAGTGAGTATAACACAACCAACAATCGTCATTTTCAATAGGAAATAAAGCAATCATTGGTATGGACAGACCAAGCAACAAAAGGACGACGTGAGAAACTAGAGCGCGTCAACCGGGTAGGTTATATTGCACCCCATTTCAATAGTTTATAAATTATTTTTGTTGTCTTGTATATTGTAATAAAATAAAAATGTAAACATGAGAAAGTTAAGATGTAGCCTAAAGAGAAACTATTCTAGCATCCTGTACCGCAACGTCCATGTGAGGTTCTTCCCCGGTAACGTTTAATAAAGCATTTTATTGAGCCAACTTCCTCATGCGAACTTGATAAGAGCAGCAAGTATAATGTGACACAAACCGTGAGATTGCGTACAACTTGTTGTAATAACCCCCAACTTTTACTTTCGTCCGCGCCGAGTAAACTATATTATTAATTACGCAAGAAAGTAATTGTATTCATTACCGCATGTAATTGTCACGGACGCTCACTCGCATCTGTGCGCGCAAAATAGCTAGGGCGCATGCGGGAGTTCTAACATTCCCCAAGCGCGCATTAAAAGTAATTCGCAAACAATTCCGCGTCGGGCGAATTTAAATTGGGAGAAGTCGAAGAGATCGAAAGTTGCGAGAAATCTCTAGTAGCTTGATTATTTATTATTTCACCCGAAGATGTAGACCACAGACACCTCCGGGTTGATATCTGTATATTTTGTTGGGCGTCAAGTTTTGGGAGGAAATAATTAATATCGAAATCAAGACCACGAACCATGGAACAAGGATATTCAACGACAATTGTCAAAAGAATGACGACGTGAGAAACTAGGGCTGCTCATTGGCGCCGCCTGGGATAATAGATGATATAAATTATTGAGTTGGTTTTGTGTTTGTTGATTAATATTCAAAACAAAAATATTTTGTTTATTTCTCGATTTGTTCAGTCGCGAAAACACTCCCGTGGGCGTAATTGATATTTTACTACAATTCAGAAATTAAAAGAGTCCGCCCCAACCGGGAATCGAACCACGGATCTTGCGCACTCCAGACATATTATTTATAAATAATAAAAATTTTGGATTAAGGACGCGTCAACCGTTAGGTCATAATGCACCACTCAACCTAGGGTGGGGGGAGGAGGAGGGGCTTATGCTGATCAGAACCAGCCACGGGTAGGGGAGGAAGGGGTTCTCACGTCGCGGTCGTCATTGTCTTTGTCATCGTTCGTGGTGTCATTGTCGTCATCGTCGTCGAGGGGTCGTCAAGGGAAGGGGGCAAGGTCTTCAAAGACGATTGCCAGAGCTCGCCTCTAATTTCGGGGAGTAAAATACTACCTCTCCTTCATTCTAGCTGATGTTTGCAAGATGAACTTTTTCTCTTCAATCGCCATTTACGATTAGCAGAGCCATGCTCTGGCCTAATTCTACCTAGGGCCCAGACGGGGGAGGGGCCGCCTGTGATAATACAAGTTATAAATTATTTAGTTGGTTTGTGTTTGTATAATAATGTTTTTAAAAAAAAGGGTTAATGGCGCGTCAACCGTTAGGCCCATTCCCCACAAATGTGTGTTTTACCCCTACTTCGACGACGTGAGAAACTAGGGCGCTTCAACCGGTTAGGTCTTTTGCGTCGCCTGTGATAATGAAAGTTAAGAAGATGTGTTAATGGTGTGTTTGATAATTATATTGTTTTCTAAGTGTATGAATATGAAAAAAAAAATGATGATGATGACAGTAATAACAAAACAAAAGTTATGGATGAGAAGGAAAATAAATAAATTAAAGAAATGTGTATCATGTGAATTTAATTTGTTAAATAGATTACTATGTATAAGAAATTAAGAAAGTGGGTATGATTTTCGTGTTAAATTGTTATTATATTAGTCTTAAAAAATTTGGTTTTAAGAACCAAAACAAAAATTCCTAAGAGGGAAAACAATCAGATTTCAAGAATCATTAGGGACGTCCAATCAAAAGGAGTAACTTCATTATGACAGACCACTTAAATATTAAAAACCCAAATTAGGATATCGCATTTCTTATAATAAAAACAATTACTTGAGACTAAACCAAAGTATTTTTTTGGTTTATTGGATTTAGGACGCCGTAAAACCGTTCGGTCATAATGCACCACTCTAACCTAGTTGGGGGGGGGGGAGGAGAGGCCCATGCTGGCAGAACCAGCCACGGGTAAGGGGGAAAAAGAGGCTTTTCTCACGTGGGCAGTCGTCATCGTCTTTGTCATCGTTATTTGTGTCATTGTCATCCTCGTCAAGAAGTTCGTTCAAGTAAAGGGGAGGTCTTCGACGACGATGACTAGGTTCGCCTTAGTTTCGGGGACTAAAATACTACCCTTCATACTAGCTGATGTTTTCGGAGGTGGACTTTTTCTCTTGAATTGCTTTTTGGATTAGCCGAGCCATGCTCTAGGCCAATTCTATCCCGAGATACCACAATCGAAGACGACCTGAGAAACTAGGGCGCTGCAACCAGTTAGGTTTTATTTATTTGCGCCGCCTTTGATACTGAAATTTACTGAGATGAGTCAAAGGTGTGTTTAATGATTATATTTTTTTTCTAAGTGTATACCACCACATTATTAAATAAATATATTTTTGTGGATGCCCGCTGTAGGGTATACACATCAGATTTGACCGGTGTGACCCTCTTCAGGTGACTAATAGGTATACTGCGGAAAAGACAATTGTGAAGGGATGCCCCGAGGGCATTTTAAGGACTCATCCCTTGCTTTGCATTAACGACTGAAAAAACCTGGGAAAAAACCTTTCAGTGGGATCGCGGTTTCAACGGGATTCAAAACCCGGGACCCTCCCGAATCAGAGTCGGCGTTTAGCCCCCGACCCAAACACGGGGTCCACCACATTAGCACTGGCCACGTCTATCGTGCAGATCGTGTGACGACCTAGCAAACGGGGGGCAAAATCGTAACTTTAAAAAGGATTTTTTAATACGTTGCCAAGGTCGGGTTTTACCGTACTCCTTATTTTTAAACTTTTCAACAATTGCTGTAATGTTAAGTGCAGATTGTGATGATGGGTGGCAAAACAAATGAGGGATGGTGGAAAATATAAATAAAAAAAAAATAAATGCGTATTAGCTACCCACTCAGTCACACAATGATTTTCAGTGGGGGCAGTAAACCAAATTTGACCAAACCCAACCCTGTGGGCCCCCCGACTCATCGAGGAGTGTACGATTCCCAATTTTTAGATGAAAAATGAATCAGAAGGTATGGAAGCCGAACCCCCGGGAATAAACCCAGAATTAAAAAGGCCGATCAAAAATTTTAAATTTATTGGTGTCTCGTTGAAAAGGGCAGCCCCAAAGTCACCGTTTACAATTCCCAAGACAAGAACTGATGGTCTTGTCTAAATCGAAAAAAAAAATTCTATTTTAGGGGAATGAACTCTGGCCCTTTTCTGCATTGGAAGGGGGGAAAAACTAACCCCAAGACCAACGCATCGAAGTTTCCTAGAAAAAAAAGTACAAAAAAATAATTTTGTATGGTATTTTTTGATATTTTAAAATTTCCCCCCTCAAAAAAATTAAAGCATCTTTCAGTTATTAGCAAATAATTAATACAGAAATTGACATCAACCCAAAGAAATTTTAATTTTTAAAGCAGTGTTAATGCCCGTTTCCACATACTCTTTACACTCTTGTCACCTTTTCACCATTTTTGATTTTATAAAAATCAGTTTTTTTTTTTTATTCATCCGGGCTTTCAGCCGTTTTATATATTTATAGTTTTTTTTATTCAGTTTTTCTTTTGAATTTTTTATAAAAAATTTAAATTTTATAGAACGTGTTATGTATTTTAAAGTTTTGTATACGTATGCTTTGGTTTTTAATTGTATTCTCAATTGTTTAGTTCAGTAACTTTTTAAAATTTTTGTGTTTAAAAAACCCTGTTTTTAGTGTCAATAAGTTAAAAGCTGTTTATTTATTGTTTGTTTTTTAAAGGGACGTTAATTGTTAGGTCATAATGCGCCAATCTAGCCTAGGGAAAACTTTAAAACGCGTGAAAACTAGGGCGCTTTTAACCGTTTTTAATTTTTCCGCCGCTGTGTAGGGAAAGTTGATGAGTGAGTTAATAGTGGGGTTGATGATTTGATTACTAGGAGAGAACCACCAGGGGAAGGGGGAGGTAAGGGGGGGGTTATCACATCGTGGTCGTTTTCGCCTGTCACGTTCTTGTTATTTTAAATTTTGGGTTAATTGCGATTCAACCCTTAGGGCATAATGCGTACTTAGCCTAGGGAAAAGGAAGGGGCAGTCCCCCGGGGGACAGAACCCGCCAAGGCGGATAGAAATTTTAGGGTAAACCTATATAAAGCAGGGGCCAAATAACAAACGTTCACTAAAAGGTGACAAAAGAAAATGCCAATGCTACAAAGCCCAAAATTCGGCGAGTTTTAAAATGTGAACCAAGTGAAGAACCAAACCTCTATTTGCTCCATCCTTGCTGTATGATATTCAATTTACACCGCTTGTAAAAAAACCAAAAATAGTCGGGAAAACACAATATCGGGCTAAATCTACGTTCACAAAACCCAAAAACGCGTCTTTCTTTCGAGAAAAGTTAAAAACAAAGAAAGACGACAATGTTTCGCCCCACCGCCTTGTTAAAGGAGAGTTTAAAGGTTTCCTACGCTTTTGACCGGGCAAGGTCCAGGGTCCACTAGATATTTTATGCTGAGCTGAAAATTTGGTTTATTGGTTTAAGGACGCTCAACCGTTAGGACATAATGACCACTCTAACAAAGGGGGGGGGGGCCCATGCTGGTAAAACCCAGCCAGGGGAAGGGGGAGGAGGGGGGGTTCTCACGTGCAGTCGTCAGTGTCTTTTGTCATCGTTGTGGGGTCATTGTCGTTATCGTCGTCGAGGGATCGTCAAGAAAAGGGGGGGGGTCTCCCCGACGATTTCCAGAGTCGCCTCAATTTTCGGGGAAAAAAAAATACTACACTTTAAAAAAGCTGATGTTTGGAGGTGGCTTTTTCTCTTTAATTTCCTTTAACGATTGCAGAGGCATGCTCTAGCCAGATTCTCCCCCCGGGCCCCGACGAGATTGGCAAATGCGCCATTTAAAATGGAGATATGGGGGAGGGGGTGCACATGCGGTCCCAACCAGCCACGGTAAGGTCAGATGAAAAAAAGACGACGTGAGAAACTAGGGCCCTCAACCGGGTTTGGTATATTGCGCCCCTGGAATGAAAGTAATGAGAAGGTTGATTGGGTATGTTTGGATTTGATTTTTTCAAAGTGTAGAAATAAAAAAATAAATTGATGGATGAAAGATAGCGAAAAAAATTTATGTTTGTAAATAAAAAAGAAAGACAAGAAAAAAATTGTATATGTGAATTAAATTTTGTTAAATAGAATCTTTAATAAAATTTTTAGAAAGTGTGTAGCCGTTATATTGAAAGTTTTTTAATGATTAAGAGGATCAAATTGCTTTCGCAAGGTTCATTTTGGGTACATTTGCTAGCATTGAGTACATTTAAAAGGGACTCACATATGTTAAATAGGGGAAAAACCTTTTCTCTGGTTAAAGCATTCCGTGATTTTAGGCGTGTGTGGCCCTTTTACGAATTCTAAACAATACACCCTTCTCTAGTGAGAGTCGAGAGTAGGGGGACGAATAATGGGTCAATGGGGGCATCACACTAGCAATTTTTTAAATTTGCAACACATCCCCTGTTGCCACAAACCAGCAATTTTTGCTTAAATCCATCTTGAATCGGAACGGGAACAAATTGAAATCAACGTCGCGACGCGGGAAAAGCTTCCTTAGCAGCCCTATCAGCGTGCATTCCCCTCTTGCCCACTTTCCCAGGTTTCCAGCAAACTCTTTTATATACCCCTTAGAGGTTATTTTTTTATAAATAGAATTTCGATGTTTTTGACAAAATGATGACTAGAATACTGATTTTTATAGTTTGAAGTGAACTTTAACTATTGAACAAAAAAAGGTTTCGTCCAAGACAACGAAAAGTATTTAGAGCTTCACGGTGGCGAATAACTTTTGCAGTAAAAACCGATTACACGTGCCTTAGCCTGAAACGTTCAGTTAAGGGGGAGCAAAAAAAGGCATTCAACCTTTTTGAAATTTTTGGGAGCCATCTGTGAATACCAAATTCCCTTTTGATGTTCAGGAAATCTTTAAAAAAGTTAATTTTGAATACACTATCCCCAAGTAGGTTTTTAAAAACCCACAAAGTTAAAATGAATAAATCGCTTTGGTGTAGACCCGGGCAGGGAATGCTTAAAAAAAAATTAAAAAAAATTTTGGCAGATAAAATCTATAAGTTAAACAAACTTTTTAATTCATCACGATTGATGGAGGGTTTTAGGCATAGTTTTAATTTTTTCATTACTACAAACCCCCTAAAGGGGTTTTTCGCGCCCGCCAAGGGAGGACACACCGATCGGCATACGGGCTGACTCCCGGGCTTGTTCAAAAATGCACCAAAGGCAAGACGAAGACCAAAATGGGGGACGTGTCTAAAAAGTTTAAGGTTGGGTTACTTGCTAAGGGTACACGAAACTCCTAGTCCATTTTGGAGAAAAAAGGATCCGAAAATTCTCTACATGCAATCTTTTGCCCCCCACGATGTATTGCTGTGAATTTTAAAAGGTTTTGATTTTCAAATGCCCTTTTGCGTAACTCAAAAACATTGTGTTCAAATTTTACTTTTTGTAAAAACACCATCCGAGAAGACGGGCTTTTGGGTTTGAATTGAAGTTTATATTTTTTAAAACGAGATTTGGGGTCATTTTGATTCTTCGAGAGCAAAAGGAATGCACTGAGTTTTTTCGGGAGAGAATCGTGTCCCTGTTTCTAGCCCATTCATTATTTTGCCCAATCTAATTTGCACGTGTCTTTGAGCTTTGATAAATTTACTGATCTGTAGAAGTTTCTGGTCTCTAAAATAGGCATGATATTGGCTTTTTGGGAATACAATCCAATACTTTTTTATGCCAATAGCAAATAGTGTCACCGAAAACTGGCCCTTTTGGTACACGTTTCCGTGAGAACGATTTTGACAAAAAAATTGTTTAACAGCATTTTAAAATTCTATCTTTTTTAAAAAATATTCTAAAAATTTTTGGGATGTTCCCTCGAAAACCCACTCGTGAATCTGTTGAAGAAATTTTATCCCATTTTTGCGTAGGGTTTTTCAAAGTCAAAAAGCACACCCAAAACACTGTTTTGCAACAAACCCTTTTTGAATAAAGGTCTCTAAACGAACCAAATGGTCGATGGTACAGCGAAGTTGACGAAAACCCCATTGGACGTTTGCCAAAAGGGTTTTTGGGGTTTTTTGGATTGGGAAACGTCAACCGTTCGGTTTTAATGCACCACTTTAGCCAAAGGGGCGGGGAGGGGGGGCCATGCTGGTAGAACCCGCCACGGGTAAGCTGAGGAAAGGGGGGTTTTCACGACGCGGGGTCATCGTCTTTGTCATCGTTCTTGTGTCACTGTCATCGACGCCGGGGGGGGTTCAAGGGAATGGGTCAAAAACCGCGACGACGATTGCCCGAGTGCCCCAGTTTAAGGAGTAAGATACTCCACTTTACTAGTGAGTTTGAAAGATGGACTTTTTCTTTGAATGGCTTTTAAAGTTAGCAGGCCATGTCCAGGCCCAAATTTTACCCCGGGCCCAGACGGGGTCAAAAAACCCCCGTGTTTCCGCATCCACTTTTGCGTTTGTTGATCATCTTTTTGAACAAATTTTCAAAAGCAACTTGGGCAGAGAAATAGGGCGATATGAAATGGCATCGACTTTCTTTTGTGGGTTGCGCAAAGGAAATTAAGATGGCAACGCCAATCTCTGCAAAATAGTCAGACAACCCTAAAAAAATAAAAAAAATAAAATTTAACTTCCAAGCGGGGTCATCAGGTGGGACAACCAGGTTTTGCATTTGCTTTTCCCCCTATGTGCTACGTAATGAGCTTAACGCCATACGAGTTCCAAAAAGAAAACGCTCTGTTGATGGATCATGTTTTGGGGTTTAGGGGGGGGGGGGAGGGTTTTCCCCACCTCGGTTTGGGCTAATCGTTTTTAGATGAGAAAAGGTTTTCGAGCTTCTGTCAATGCTTGGGCTAAAATTCGCACATATCGTGCATTACGCTTACCGATGCAAAATGGGTTTCCCCGATGAAGCCACATTGCTGGGGTGTAAACTAATTGCCCCCCATCCTTTTATAGCGGGTATGGTGTTTACCTGCGTCCACTAATTGATTTTCCTTTTCCACACCCTCGTGGAAGAGGTGCTGTAATTTATAGAAGATACATACCTTGCCTCGACTGCCTCTTACTAGTTTGAAATTCGTCCGGTTTTGCTCTCTTGTGCTTGAAATTGATTTAAATTTTTAAATGTAGGAAAAATATTTAAATTTTTAAAAAAACTACTTCCTTTTCCTTGATGGCCAAAGCGCAACCTTTGTTCCCCCAGGGGGCGACACGACGGCGTGGTTCACCACTAGTCAGTGGTATACTGGCATATTGCTGCATCAAGCAAGCATTTACTAACATTATTGACAAGCATGTTGGGGTCACGAGAACTAGTAAAGTCCACCTTGAGCAAGAGACTTCACTAATTTCCTGGAACTTTCCCCAATCAGCTTGCGCAAGTCTCCAGCACTGACCTGGATTGTGTGGCCTATTTAGTTTAATACATTCACCTGAATTAGAAAATAATCACTTCAATGTAAATCATCAAGAAAAGAAAAAAGAAGAGCTGCATAATAAGAGAAAAGTTTATCTGAAAGAAGAATGTTAGAATAATGTTTTCTATTGGGGATAATCGTTGTTTTGAGTTTGATATTTTAAATCTTTTTCCGACAAAACGTCAGATCAATCGTTAGATAGAGCGCTGAACCATCAAACGGTCGACCTTAGAGAAAAGGTTTCAGACAAAACTTGCTTAGAATGGTCATAACTAAGAGGGGTGGGGGCAGTGAAAAAAACAACTCGACGCCCCCTGTCTGTGGCCCATGCACTTCCGGCCCTGGCCACTCGGATACGGCGGCACCCGAGACCTTCAGGTTTGGATAAACCAAAGACGTGTACCTAGAGAGCATTGCATCAAAGTTTCAGCCCGCTACCTGGTCGGCAAGAGGTCGAACAATAAACGTTAACTGGGATTGTTTCGATGAGTTTTGGTGGAGGCGCCGGTCCGAGGAAGATCGCGAATTTCGAAGCCGAATATAAATTTCGTAAAAATAGAGCTAGGAGTGTGAATTTCACACACGCACACAATTCGCCACGAAACTAATATAAACGAATACGTCTTGTTCCCGGCGTCGCGACGCCACGCGACGCACGGCGTCGGTGCAAAGAAGGGCCCATCCGGGAGGCGCCCGCCAAGGCAAATCCGAGAGACACGGTGGACGAGCGTATAGAGTCAAATGTTCAGATCCCTAGGTGGTCGGAAAGAGTCGAAAGACCGAGAGTCTAAAATATCGAGTAAATTTGGTGGAGGCGCCGGGTCCGCGGTAGTTCTTGAATAGAATTTAACTCTTGTACGCACGCCAAAGCTCGAACCATTGATCTCAGATAAAAGTTTATTTGAAAAAAAGCTTTAGAATAACTAGTTTGAGTTGTTTTGGGACAGTATGAGTACCATCCCTATGCTTATTTCTCGATTTCGGGTCGAAAACGTAATCTCTGTTTTCTTCAATATTATTATTAAGGTGTTTTCTCCCAATAAGAAAAAAACCGATAAATTGTAACGGAGATAGGAAGATTTGGCTCATACTTGGTACGAGTATAGAAGTCCATAGTTTATTAGTTGCACGGTTATGACACCGATGTAAACGAGAATGTTTTGGTGTGACGTCGAGAGTTATGTGATGAGCTTGGTGTTGTGGAATCGAAAGTTAAAACATATTGTTTTCGGTTTTGACTATGTTGTTATCCAAGAACGCTGAATCGTACAACAGATGCTGAATCACTAGGACGTAAACGCGGCATAAACACCACTGGGAAATTGTAAGAGGAGAGAGTGGGGGGAATGACGTCATGACAAATATTTAATGACGGGTCGGTAGTAGACCGGGGAGATTGATTGGAGATAAACCTTTAAGACGTCGGTGAAGAGGGATCCAGAAAACGTACACCACCAAGAAGATTCGAGGAACGAGGTACGGTGTGTTACTAGTACTAAGTGGAGAGTTTATTGGGTAAGTTATGCACGACAAAAGCTATTGCATTTAGTAGTTAGACTCGGGGAGTTATGTCCACGTAATTGGACCGCAGGGTCCACAGTCTTGTCAGACACAAGTCTTCAATGTCCAAGTGTTAATAAATGAGCGATCTCTTCAGGTTGAACTACGTCTCATTACTGTGTAACCAGATTGCTCAATAATCCCAGATTCCCTAAAACACAGTACGATCCTAGGTCGCTGTCTCTAAATCAGGGAGGTATCATAATTGTGATGGCTATTATTTATTGTGTTATTGAGGACCTAAATTCGTTGTTTAACCCTAAACTTAGCAGATTGTCTACAATGGGGGGGAGTAGGGCTAATGTTTGGTCAGACCACTTCGGGAAGGGGATAGGGGGAGTTTCTCCCCCGTTGGGGCCCTTCCGCTTTGTCATAGTTCGTTGTGTCATTGTCATCTCGTCGGGGGTCGCCCGGGGAAATTAAGACACGTGAGAAAAAAGGGGTGCTTCACGGGTAAGGTCATATTGCACTGCTGAGATACGGTATAAATTTAAAATGAATTATTTAAAAAGAAACTGTAGTTGAACAGGTATTATATTTTAATTATTAAAACTTAACACTGTTCTTAGGTGGAAAAAAGTTTTTAATGTTGCAAAATTCGAAAAGTTTCATTTTTTTCGCGTAAATGTAAAAGTAAATGTCTCCCTGTCGAAGAAAAGTAAAACTTTTCGAAATTTTAAACAAAAAACTTATTTCCCCCTAAAAACAGTGTAATTTTCAAATAATTTATAAATTTAAATGAAGTTATTATGTTTTTGGGGGATTTTAAATTTTTTTTATAACAAATTAAATTAAAATTAAAATTTCAAGTTCCAAACAATTTTGTTTCAGATTTTATGGTCCCGTAAACCGCCCCAGGTCACGGGGGCCACTCGAGCCTAGGAGATAACTGGTTTAAACCCCCACCTGTTCAGACCAGGGGAAGGTTAGGTAATACATGTTCTCACGTGTCTTCGTCGTCGGGGGGGTCGTCAGGGAAGGGGAAAAGAGGTCCTCGACGACGACACTTGACAGGGTGCAATATATTTTTCTGCTTTTACCAGCCTATGGGAAGGCCCGTTGCATGTTTGGCCCTCTTCAGACAAATAAAATACAATTTAAATTTAACACAGGAAAGTCGTACGTCTTTTTGACAGACGAGAGATAGTAGACATAAACGTCATTGAGGGGGAGAATGGGGCGTGCGCAGAGTACAAGGGGGGGGGGGAAGGGGGGCCCCTTTCAGGTTTTTTGACAAGGAAGTGAAAAAATTTAAAAATTTTGTACTATCGTTTGGAAAAGCACAGGGTCAAAGCCCCCAACAACAGCGCCGCGGCGAAAATTTTGAAAAAAAACGGTTTTTAAAAAGCTTTGGTGGGTTTTAGAAAAAAGTATAGGCTAAATACAAACCCCAAAAATTTTTAATTTTTTTTGCAGTCGATACTCGAAACAGAAAAACCCCAAAAGGAATCTTAAAAAGGAACCTTCAATATATTTTCCTCTCACGTTATTTTTTTTTTTTAAAAATTTTGTTTTAAATGTTGTATAAATCTGAAATTTGTATTTTATGTGCTTTGTCCGGGGATGGGTGGGCGGGGGGAAGTGCCCCCCCTTGCCCCCCCGGTCTACGGGGGCTCAGGCCACAGGATTTTTCCTTACCGCGGGGGAAAGGTGGTGGCGTAGCAGGATTGGGTGTACCCCAGCGGGGCGAATTTTTTTGGGGGGGTTTCTTTTTTTGAGGAAGGGGCTTAAAACGTTTTGAGAGTAAGAATGGCAATTTTTTATTTATACTTAAAAATATATTAGGGTATTTGTTTTAAACTTTTTTAAAGTAAGTAATGAGGAAAAAGGTAGGACCTAAAAAAAGGATACGGAAAAAACTAAAAAGGGGCCCCAAACCTTTTTTTTAAAAACAATTATTAACTGATTCGTTTAAAATTTTTAAAAACATTTTTAGGCCTGATGGGGGGGAAAGGCCCGCCTGCCACACTCCCCTGCGGCGCCCATGACGAGGACGACGTAACGGGGTAGGGGTATATGAGCGGGGTCGATGCCCCCAGGCAGGGACGCAAAAAGTGGTGCAGCCTAAATGAAGCGTTGCACCTAAGAACCAAGCTCTTAAAAAATCCATCTCACGGGGTTCGCTCATCAGCTCCCAATTGCCGGTCGGGTGCTTTTTTTTCCCTTCTGTGTTAAAATTTGGTTTTTTGGTTTTTTTGATTAAGGACGCGTCAACCTTAGGTCTTAATCCACTCTAGCCTAGGGGATATGGGGGGGAGGGCCCCCTCTGGGCAAACCAGCCCGGGAAAGGGGAGGAAAGGGGGTTTCTCACTCGCGTTCTTTATCGCTTTGTCCATTCGTGTTGAAACTGTCGTCGTCGTCGGAAAGGTCGTCAAAGGAAGGGGAAGGGTTCCCCGACGACGATTGCCAGAACTCACCTCAATTTTCGGGGAGTAATATATACTTCCCTTCATACTAGCTGATGTTTGCGAGGTGGACTTTTTCTATTGAATCGCATTTTACGATTTGCAGAGCCATGCTCTGTACGTTCTCGGACTTGCACGACAACGTGAGAAGCAAGGGCGCTTCAACCGGTTAGGTCATATTGCGAATTAAATTTTGTTAAATAGATTACGTTGGATGAGAAATTTAGAAAGTTTGTCGCCGTTATCAAATGATAGAAGTTCTTCATATGATTGGGGAGAGATCAAATTGCGTGCGCACGGCATCATATTTGGTACATTCTGCTAGCATATGATGAACGGTTAAAGGCACATCACATGTGTCACATATGGGAATAGCCTTTTTTGTAAGTTAGGCGTGCGTGGCCTATACAAAATGTAGACAATACCACCACTTTTCTACGTGAGAGTCGAGACGTAGGTGGACGAATTATATTACTCGGTGTGGGCAATTTGTTATTTTGAAACACATTCCATGATGCTTGTAGTAAATCCAACAATCGATGCTTAAATCCATTCTTGACATCTGGAACGGGAACTTGATTGAAATCAACGTCGCGACGCTGGGAAGCTTCCTTAGCAGCCCGTTCAGCGTGTTCATTTCCCTCTATGCCCACGTGTCCAGGTATCCAGCAAATCTCTACTATAGAACCCTTAAAACTTACTATTTATAAATAGAATTGGATGTTATGTACCGAATGATGACTTGAATACATGAGTTTTATAGCTTGAAGTGAACTTAACCTATCTGAACATAATGTATGGGAGAAATAGGGTTTAAGTTAAGCCATATGCTCAGGTATGTGGTCGACTGCATGACTGTTTGAGTGAAGCAGTCCGCCACACACCCAACTATATGGCGTATACTCGGTGTGTTAAACCCCTTTCTACCTCAATGCTTTTAACTCTGTTCAGACGGAACTGGCTATTCTAAAAAACATCTTTTATTCCCAAGCTTGAAACATTTCATCAAACGAAACAGAATGAAATGAATGTATTGCAATCAATCGATGACGCCTCCGCCCTGATGACGGAGTATGACGTCACACGGTGTCTTGTTATCTCCTGTCTGTTGTACAACACTCGACACCTGCTGGTTAACTGTCATGAAACTCGCCGAGATAATAAAGTCAGTGCTCGTGTGACAGAACGAGTCAACATTTTTTTTTTTAGTTTATTTGGATTAAGGACGCGTCAAACTGTTAGGTCATAATGAACCATTCTAACCTAAGGGGGGGGGGGAGGAGCCCATGCTAGTCAGAACCAGCGACGGGTAAGGGGGCGAAGGAGAAGTTCTAATGTCGCGGTCGTTATTGTCTTCGTCTCGTTCGTGGTGTCATTGTCGTCATGGTCATCGAGGGATCGTCAAGGGAAGGGGGCAAGTTCCCCAACGACGATTGCCAGAGCTCGCCTCTATTTTCGGGGACAAAAATACAACCCTTCATATTCGCTATTTGCGAGGTGGATTTTTTCTCTTGAATCGCCTTTTACGACTAGCAGAGCCATGCTCTGGGCCTATTCTACCCCGGGCCCATGCAGACGTGGCTTATTTATTGTTCACTTTTTAGGTGATATTGTACCGAGATGGAGCGGCTAATATCTTAGTGATTTATATAATTGTAACGTAGCATAGACAATATACAATCAGATAATGGTTACATATTATTTGACAAATACATCATCACTATGGATGATTTTAAAGTAATTATGCAATTAAAATGAGATGACACATAATTGTTTTAACCTTCTTTAGCCTCTCACATGGTTAAACAGTGGTATATTCCTAGTGAGACGACAATAACAAAACGAATTTCTATTAGAACAGAACCTTTGTAAGAATCTTAGGAATTTATGGACCGGATGCAGACCAGACACTGACGTCATCGATCGAACATTCGCACGTGCTCGTGGGGAAAACATCTTAGTGGAGTAATTTGTTTCTATCTTGATCGCGTTTTGAATAAGGTTAGACAACAAATAAAATAAACAATATTCGAATTCGTATGAATATAGTCACACATAATGACCAACCTAGAAAACATTAGAATGTGTAGGAGAAATACCCAGATGATAGTCCTAGCCCAAACAAAGTGTATTATTGTATCCTTGGTCCCAACTTTGAAAATATATCTACGAGTCAGCATCTCATGAGGCATAACTTCAAGAGAAGGAATGCATATGTGAGAAATAAATAGAAAACTGTAATTATTTACGGTTTTACTGAGAGTATAGCAATGTCCGACACTTACTTGTATTCAGCTGCCCAGGTGATGAGATGACAGCGTGATGGGTGACGGGTTGTATGTCGGCACGTCAGATGGACACAGAAGTGAAATAAAGAGCCATGGCTAGGAAGGCGAAGAATATAACAGTAGATTGAACGAGAAGAAAACCAGTAAACACTATTAAGACGACGCTGCCGGGAGTCAACACTAGAACTGTAGTTATCACACTTGACAAGGCGAAGAGACGCACTGTACAGCGGACACGTCACAACCGACCCGACCTGTGTAGTTGCAGCAGACAGACTGACTCGGTGCGCGCGTACTGAGAGAGACAGGGGGAGAGCGGGGCAGTGAAGCTGATAACAACTAGTTATGAGTTGCATATAACTGTGTGGCTCGTTGGTCTTGAGGTAGCCTACCTGCTTCCCATGCAGAAGGTAGGCTACAGTGTTGATTCCCGTTAAAGTCGGAACTTTTTTTACTTCTGATTTGGACTTAAGTCCAACAGTTTTTGTCCAAGGAATTTGTAAACGGTGACTTTTGAGCCGACCTAGCAAAGAGGCACATGATAAATTTAAAGTTTTATTTGGTTTATTTGGATTAAGGACGCGTCAACCGTTAGGTCATAATGCACCACTCTAGCCTAAGGGGGGTGGGGAGGAGGGGCCTATGCTTGTCAGAACCAGCTACGGGTAAGGGGAGGAAGGGAGATTCTCACGTCGCGGTCGTCATTGTCTTCGTCATCGTTCGTTATGTCATTGTCATCGTCGTCGGGGAGGTCGGCAAGGGAAGGAAACGGTGTTCTCGACGACGATTTGCCAGTGCTCGCCTCTAGTTTCGGGGAGTAATAAACTCCGCTCTAACTAGCTGATGTTTGCGAGGTGGACCTTTTCTCTTGAATCGCCTTTTACGATTAGCAGAGCCATACTCTGGGCCAAATTCTACCCCGGGCCCAGAAGGGGAAAGTTGTTCTGATTATGTTTTGATTTTGCTGTAGGCCTACCCTCCTTTGAATATTATAGAATCATGTTTCTATAGTTATTTAGTTAGTTGATTGATTGGATATTGCTTAACGACTCATATTTATTCACTTTGGGTAATCGATACGATGAGTGGTGATAGATGAGGATGAAGAATGAACAGAAAGGAGGTGGGGAAACCCGGTACCGGCACGTAACCTACTCCTTTCGAAAAGTACCAAGGGGACCAACGACTTAACGTCCCATCCGAAAGGACGGTGTAACCTTGACAGTCATATAGGTTCCTTCACTAACCCGGACTGCCGAGCAGACGTCGAGGAGAACGAAGCCGTTACACTAGCTTTCGAACCCTCCATCTGCTCTAACCAGCGGTATACGTGAGTTTCAGGACAGAGTGGTCACCCACTCTACCCATGACCACGCCCGATTGTGCTTAGCTTCAGTGTTTGAGTGGGAACCGGTTAAGAGGATTGGATAGTCGCGAAATTAAAACTGCGCGAAATTACAGTTTTTTCTCGATATCTCGAGAACGATGCAAAATAACTAAAAACTGATTCTAGACCGAATTGTGGTTTTGTTAGAACAATATAATGTACGAAAAAATTGTCATGCGAAGGTAATTGTTTTTATTAGAATTTTATTTAATTAAATGCATATCTTAAATACAAACCACACCGATTATTATATTTGAATATTTTGTATTGTATTAAATTGTTCTCACAAAACCACACTTCGGTCTAGAATCAGTTTTTAGATATTTTGCATCGTTCTCGAGATATCACGAAAAAACTGTTATTTCGTGTGGTTTTAATTTCGCGACTATTCCATCCTCTTGAACGAGCTCGGCTAAACTGCTGGCTATTATTTAGTTAATTTAGTTATTGTAGGCCTATGCCGTGACAGTTGCGACGTATTTCGCAATTTAAATGGATGGCCAGGAGTCGTGCCACTCTGTATACTTACCTATATTAAAATATAACCACACCTGTAATATTGTTTAGATTTAGGCCTAGTTGTTAGTTGTATTTATTTTTTATCTTCAATATTTTAAAGACTATTTCACACTCTCTCTCTAAGGAGAAGTAACATCTGTAGTCCAAGAGCTAATTCCTGTAGGACCGATATTAAATCTGACTTGACCAACATGGTAGTATGCACCTTTTGAAACATCTTTAGGGAGTATGTCACCTCGAATTGTGATATCAGTTCTGATCTGACTCTAGCCTACTGGGTTGGGGGGGGGGGGGGGAGGGGCCCATGCTGGTCAGAACCAGCCACGGGTAAGGGGAGGAAGGTGGTTCTCACGTCGCGGTCGACATTGTCTTCGTCATCCTTCGTGGTGTCATTGTCGTCATCATCGTCGAGGGGTCGTCAAGGGAAGGGGGCAAGGTCCCAGACGACGATTGCCAGAGCTCGTCTCTATTTTCGGGGAGTAAAATACTACCATTCATACTACCTGATGTTTGCGAGGTGGACTTTTTCTCTTGAATCGCCTTTTACGATTAGCAGAGCCATGCTCAAGGGCCTATTCTACCCCGGGCCCAGACGGGGAAACGATTTTATTGTGAGTTTGATGGTTTTATTGTTTTCTGAGTTTAAAAAAACAATAATAACATAATATACGATGATATTTATAGTGTATTTACATTTATTAGTTTAAAGCGCGTCAACCGTTTAAGATCATAATGCGCCACTCGAGCCTAGGAAATATATAAAGAGATTTAACACAGACTACGTGAGAAACTACTCAAACTAGGGCGCTTACTAGCTCGGCTCCTTAGACACCAAACAGGCTTAAGTTCGAGGTTTAGTGATAGAGGCGTGAATTTTGGATCATTTACTCAGAAAAACGTGCTGAGTAATTTGCTGGTGGTCCCAATCGATTTTTGCCCCTCTTCAGGGGTAACCATGGTGCAAAGTTAGGGGTAGACATTATTTTCAAATAGACAATAGGGGTGAGCCTAATAGAAGTAAAAGTGTGGTATTTAAACATTTTGTTTAAGTATTAATTCAATTAAATTATTAAAAATTAAAGAATGTATTATTTTTAACAGGGGTGTCCAAAATTGTTATTTTGAAAATTCATTCAAAATGCTAGTACCTAAGTAGGCCTATAGCTTGTGACAAGTCATCTTTCGGGGATAATGGACAACTAGTCAAAGGCGGGGCTTAGCTAGTTCCGAAAAATCCAACAGATAGCGCCGCGAACTGTCGGACAAGCTGCAACCTAAGTGTGATTGGCGCAATGGACTTCAACATGTTTTTACGCCCGTACGGGTGGAAAAAATCCTTGAAAAATATGTTATTTTTTTAGAATGGGCTTGGCCAAATACTATGTAGATCAAGAAGGAAGCCAGCTGCTTTTTAGGGAAGGCTGTTTGTCCTATATTATGTCCTAGAGGATGTGTGGACTTCGGAAAACGGTGGTCATCATAGTCCCTATACCTTTGGGTTTAGAATGATGGTAAACCCAAAGCCTTTACTCTCGAAAGCATTTTTTAAGTTTTTAGTCTCAGGTTTAGGCCAACATAATTTATTATTCCTCAGTTCACAAGATCATATCGTAAAAAGTAGGCCTGGGTCTAACTCTAGGGGTAGGCGGAGGCCTAGATTCATATCCTAGGCCTACACGGCTAGGACTAGACACACCTCTTTGCTAAGATATAGGCCTAGAAATGTACCCCTCTTTATAGCTGTTTATACACAGTTTAGGCCTTTAACCATTGGAAGCTTTAGACCTAGGCCTACCTTAAAAGCAAAATCAAGGCTATACTGTTAGTTTTAACCTACCAATAAGCAGAGGCTAGGCCTAGGTGTTATTTTCCTTCTCATATAGGCCTACCCTAACTACTAGATGCAGGCCTTCTTTTATTATCTTAGGGGTCAACTGTGTTATGTAAACATAAAACTAACTATGTATACAATACTTAATGGAAATAAAGCGACATTCTATTCTATTCTAGCTAGGTCTAGGCCCTACACCTAAACAAGAGTAGCCTGTCTAGTGCTCAGGCCTCTCTCTTGTGCAGAATTATAGGGCCGCGTCAAACAGGTCCTTCCTGCTACAATTAAATCATTAAGTTTAGAATGAAGATAGTTGGCCAGTCCTGGAAATAAAAAAAATGGGTAAGCACATGAGCAGGGCTCCGCCGTGAGGAATTTACTTGTAATCGGAATCCACGAAATGCAAAGAACATTATAGGCCTACAAGCATGGTATCATATGTTTTCGTAAAACATTTCTTATCTATCTGATTTTAACTTCCCACGTCTTATTTCTTAACTTGATATCCTTCGGAAACGAGTGTAAAGACACTCCTCCTATTTTAGCTCTTGACGAACATCGTGAAACAACACAATATTGAACCATTTCAATCCAGAAATCCAGTCTTTAGTGTGGTACAGTAAGGCTGTCAGTTAAAATCGTCCCACAGTACGGCCATCTTTGAGCACATGTTTGAGTCGTGACGTCAAGGGGCGGAGTTAGACTACTCGTCCATTGATAGAAGCGTGAATTTTGGATCATTTACTCTGAAAAATTCAATAAGTCATTTGCCGGTGGGTCCGCATCGAAAAATGTTCCCGTTCAGGGGTGACCATGGTGCACAGTTAGGGTGCATTTTTTAAATAACTGGGGGTGGCCAATGAAGAAAAGTTGGTATTTAACATTTTTTCTTAAGTTTTTAATTCATTTAAATCTAAAAAATGTTTTATTTTTAACGGGGGTTTCCCAAAAATTTGTTACATGTGCCTTTTTTTTATTTATTTTTTTTTTTTGGGTTTATTTGGGAGCCCTTAAACCGTTGGGTCCAATGCACCACTCTATCCTAAGGGGGGGGGAGAAGGGGCCCTGCTGGCCCAAACCCCCCACGGGAAAGGGGGGAAGGGGGGTTTCTCAGCCCGGTGTTATCGTTTTTGGGTCATCGTTCTTTGTGCCCATTGCATCATCCCCGGGGGGGTCGTAAAGGGGAAAGGGGGGCAAGGCCCCCCGACGACGATTGCCAGAGCTCCCCTCTATTTTTCGGGGAGTAAGTACTACCCCTCTAATAGCTGATGTTTGCGGGTGGACTTTTTCTCTAAATCCCCTTTTCGATTAGCAAAAGCCATGTCGGGCCCAATTCAAACCCCGGGGCCCCCGGGGGGAACCCTTATTTCTAAAATACGTTAAAAATGCTAGTAAACATAGCTTGTGATGACTCTTTTGAAAGGAAATTTTGAACCCAACACGTTTTTTGCATAATCAAACGTCAAGATCCCCGGGGGGTCAATCAGGGTCACGACCTTTAAAATTTAAATTTATTATTTTTTGTTTTAACACCAGACAGACCACATAAAAGTGTTTATTTTGATATTTTTTCCCTTAATCGTTGCCCGGGTTTAAAATAATGCCATAAAGGACAATTCTATATTCGGGGTTGTACAAAATTCTTTTGGGTCGTGATTTTCCAATATACTGTCTAAATTACAAAATTTTCATAAACATCGCATATCCCCTTTTCCCCCGGAAAGAGCGAACAAACAGACAGAAAAAAAAAAAAAAACTTGGGGAAAAAATTTTTTTTGAGGGGTAAGTAAAATTTAAAGTTTTCGCTTCGTCTAAATTTTATTTTGAAGTTCAGAAAAAAAATTTGGGATGTGCTGTTTTTTAGAAAGGGCTTTTAGGGGACATGTTATCTTGACACTAAGCTTTATTCCAAAAAGTAGGAACGGTCCAGATTTTTGGGGTGAGATGGTGAAATCTATTTTTTCTTTGCAAAAAATGAAGTTTCAGTTTATATTTTTCCTTGTGCTAAAAGACTGAGGAGGGAAATTCTTGGATCTAAATGCTCTAAACATAAAGGCACAATATTTTAGTTTGATTCTTTAAGTGCGGGGCGCTTAAAACTTATAGATGAAAATGAGTTCTCAACCCTGGTAAGGGTAATAGGGTGAAGGGGCCTTGCTGGTCCAAACCACCCCGGGTAAGGGGAAAGGGAAAGGGGGGGATTCTCCGTCCGGTCGTAATTTCCTCTGTTAGTTAAAAAAAGACGTTAAAAAAAAGGGGGCCCTTTAACCGGTTAGGTCATATTGCGCCGACTGTGCAAGAAAGTTGGGTGGATGAGTTAAAGGTGTGATTTGATTTTTTTTTAGTGATGAAAAACAAAAAAAATGTGATGAATTAAAGCAAAGCGAAAAGGCATGTGTGAATGAAAATAAAGAAATTAAAGAAAGGTAAATGTGAATTCAAAATTTTTTTAAAAAATTTTTAATTTGGGGTGGAAATTTTGAAAGTCATAGAAATTTTTTTCTCTTCAACAGTTGGTCATTTTAAAAATTCCAGCTTCTTGATTTAGCAACAACAGTTTGTGGCACAACGTACAGGATCTCAAGCCGCCGACTTGGCAACACCGCAACGAACAGCAATGATCGTTATGTTTAACCATGGTATGGTGGTGTAGGTGGGATGCACGCCCATAGCAAAGCACTCTTGCCTTTTACTATATTTTTGTGTATCTGAAATCTACATTTTGCGCTAGTCGTAAATTCCGATACATTTAAAGGGGGGGGCCGCGAACGACTCGACGCACCTTGGGAGTGGACACTTCCGGCGCGGCCCTCCCGGGGGGGGGGGGAACCCGGGGCCTTCCGGTTTGTAAAGTCCAAAAAATATACCAAAGAGTATTCTGTCAAAATTTTTTAGCCCTCTAGCTGGTCGGCAAGGGTAATTAATCGTCAACTTGTGTTTTCGAAAAGGGTTTGGTGGAGGGGGCCGGGCCCGAGGTAAATCGCGAGTTTAAAAAAGAATTTTGTTTCGTAAAAAATAGAGTTGGGAATGTGAAATTTCACACCCCCACGATTCGCAAGTTACTTATATGAAAAAAAGGTTTTTTCTCCCCGGGCCGCGACGCCACGCGACGCCTGCGTTCCCCCCTGGCAAAACCAAACACACAGTAACGAGGTATCGTGTCAAATTTTCAGATTTTAAAAGATGCCCCGCAAAAGTAGAAAGCCAAAGATGGTAAAATTTTTGGGGAATTTGGGGGGTGCCGGGGCCGCAGTAGAAATAAAACTAATTTTATTTGTACGACGCCAGGGCCGAACCCTTGATCTTAGAGAAAATTTTTTTGAAAGATCTTCGTTTTATTTGGATAAGGACGCGCAAAACCCTTTTTAGTCCATGAGCCAGATAATACAAACCCTCCCCCCCCCCCGGGCGGAAGGGTTTTAAAATGGGTTTTGAGAAGCTATTTTTTACATTTTGATTTTCACTTGTTAGCCTCATGACTTTGGGGGGTGTACCCACCCGGGGTGACCAAAAAATTTTTGTCCCCAAAACTAAAATATTTATTTAGACCCAAATATACGCCAAATTTTCTAGTTTTTTTCATAATTTTTATTTCAATTAAAATTTCGAATTTTTTGAAATAACTTTAGGGAGATATCATTACTATATCCGGAGTAGCACCCTATGCTTTTTTGGACAACATGAATTTTTCGTTTCCCTTTATGGGCATGTATATTCAAAAGAAAGGTCTTGAGAGTAGATTAAAAATATTAATTTTAGCATATGTTAATAATGCATTTTGGGTCAAATTTGTCAAAAAAACTCGAAAAAACCTCGCGGGGGAACCCGCATCCCGAATCTGAAATATGGTCCACCTTTTGATTTTTTTTTTTTATTTAGTTTAAATAAAATAATTAGCATATTTTTTATGTATTCGATCAAAAACTAGTATTTTTTTAAATTTTAAAATTTTTTAAAAAAGTTCCGAAAATTTTGTATTTTTATAAACTACAGAATAATTGCAAATACGATTTTTTTTTTTCTTTTGAAATATTTTTTAAAGTGTTCTGTAAAATGGGATAAATTATAATTAAATTAACTGAATCTTTTAGTTTTAAAGAGGCAATGGTTTTGAAGCAAAGAAAAACATAAAAAGCGGGCTACAGAAATATAGGTAAAATTTTGCCGTACAAACCCCGTGAAATACAAATATAATTTACAAAAATAAAAAATTTTTATAGTTTCTTTTACTTTTGAATAGTTATAGTGGAGGGAAATTTTTTTTATCTCAAAAAATTTCAATTTTTGATGTATAAATAATACAATAACTCAAAGGACCAGTATATTATTACTACTTGGCTTTATTTTGTTTGTAATTCTAGCAACATTTAAAAGCCAAAAGCAGGTTAAATAAAAAAAAAAATCTTTTATGACAACATTTTAGTAACCGCGCGCCCAAAAAAAAATTATGTTATAATTTATTATTTCCCATTTTTTTCTTGCTTAGTTTTAATTTGGCATAAAAACATTAGTAGTCCGTTGACGAATTTCATTCCCGGGTACTGGGAAAAGCCCCTGCGACCTGATCAGAATGATAAAATACCTAAAAAAAGGAATAAGATGTGGGTTTTATTTATTTATTTAACGTCTCATATTCAGTTAAAAATGTTTTACAATAATTTTTGTGCGTGTGTGCTTCGCAATTATGCAGAAAATTCAAAGGAAAAAATAGTTAGGCGGCGACGTAGACCAGTTTGCTTCTTTTGATAGTTAGCTTCTTTCATCTTAAAAATTATAAAAATTGTGCCATTTATATAATTTATTTAATATTTTTGTATAACATTTTTTTTATTTCGTTAAAATATTTTCCCGCTTGGCTTCTTTTATGGACAATAGTGGGGGTTTCCAACAAAACCCTTTTTGGGTTTATTCGGTTAAAAGTTGACATCACAGAATACATGAAATAAGCCATTAGCATTTTACCATTACATTGTTATTAAAAGGTGGCTTTAAATGCTCCCTACCACTGGATTATCATTACAAGACTTGAAAAAACGCAAGTTTAATAAAGATAGGGTTGCATTTTAGTTGACCCCTAGTATAATTTAAATTTTATCAAATTTTAAATGTCTATAAAGTTTTACATAATTTCTCATTTTTCTTTAATCTAACTAAAGAATATGCAGCTTTTTAAGTTTTTAAAAAATAAAAAAAAATTCCATTTTTTTATATTAAAATACAATCAATTTGAAACCCCATCGGGGGGTGAAACCCACCAACAATTGAAAGTAAACAAGCACATCTAAAGCATAGCAGCTATAGGATTTTTATTATACATTTGTTCTTGTTACACCAAAAAAAGTGGGTCAATTCGGTCATAAATGGCATTCAATTTTAAAGCTGCTAATTTAAAATAAGATTTGTTTGATGTTTGTAAAACCCCACAAAGTAAATAAAAAAATTTAATTAGACCGCAAGTCGATGGGTACAACGCAAAATGTCAAATTTTGTTCATTTTCAAGCAAAATTAGTAATTTATTATTGTTTAGGCTACCGGTGAAATTTAAATTTTTTTGGGGGTAACCCCCCAAAGTTAAAGGGAGTTTCAAGTTAAAATAAAATCAATGATAAAAGTATCTAAAAATTTCCTTTTTCCCCTTCCCCTGCGTACGGGGATTTTACGGACCCCTTACGATCGAAATTTAATTTTTTCACTTTTAAAAGTGGGTACTTTGGTCGCCCCTGGTGGTTACACAAACTAAACCATGAGGAAAAAAAAAGGGGAAATCAAAATCAATACACAAAGATTAAAACCACCCTCAGCCTTTGGGGCCAGTTGTTTGGGAAGATTTAAAATTTCATTTATGATATAAATCGACAGATAGGGATTTTTACGGTGGGTCTTCAGCTCCCTGGTGGGTACACCCATCTAAACCCTTTTATTTACAAGCAAAACTCCATAAATATTAAATACCTTAAACCACCCCCATACCCTTTCCCCCCTGCTAGGGGCAGGGAAAGGCCCCTTTGCAACCGAAAAGATTATTTTTTCTTTTAAAATAAGTATTTGGTCACCCCTGGGGGTACCCCACCGAAACCGTGACGAATAACAAGCCGAAATCAAAGTCGATATATAGAAGTACCTTAAAACCCCCTTTGACCTTCGGGGCCTAGGGGTGTGGCAGGTTTAGGAAAGTCCCTTTTTTATAGAAATTTAAAATTTTTATTTTTTCGGTAGGTATTTGGTCATCCTTTTGTAGGAAACCCACCCAAACCATGAATCTTGCAAAAAATAAAATCAAATTAAATATATTTTAAAGGGGGTCAAACCCCCCTTGACCTTCCGCTCTGCTAAGGGGAGGATTGTGTAGGCCCATTCCACCGAAATTTTTTATTTTTTTATTTTTACAGGGGTACTTTGGGCACCCCCGGGGGACACCCACCAAAAACCGTGATGGCTAAAAAGGGAAATCGAAAGTCAATATAAAAAGTACCTAAAACCCCCCCTTTGACCTTCCGCCCCGTAGGGGGGGTTTTTAAGGCCCCATTACCCCGAAAAAATATTTTTTAATTTTTACGTGGGTACTTTGGTCACCCCTGGGGGTAACCCCCACCAAAAACCTGATGGATTACAAGCGGAAAACGAAAATAATATAAGAAAGTCCAAAAAAACCCTTTGACCTTCCCTCGTAGGGGGAGGTTGTGGTGCCCCTTACCACCCAAAATGATTATTTTTTTTTTTAATGGGTACTTTGGTCACCCCCGGTGGGGACACCCCCAAAAACCCTGTGGCTAACAAGCGGGGGAAAACGAAAATCAATATATAAAAGTACCCCTTTAAACCCCCCTCAGACTTCCCCCCGGGGGGGGGGGGGTATACCTACAGTTTCTCAAAATCTATTAGGCATATTGCCCCTCTAACCGGGGGGGGGGGGGGGAAAGCTGGTCGAACCCGCCCCGGGTAAAGGGGGGGAAAGGATTCTCACTTCGCGGTCGTCATTGTCTTCTCTGTTCGTGGTGTAATCGCGTCATCGTCTCGAGGGGGGCGTCAAGGGGAAAGGGGGCAAGGGCCCGGACGGGCGATTGCCAGAGCTCGCCTCTTTTTCGGGGAGTAAAAACCTACCCTATATAGCTGATGTTTTGGTGGTGGACTTTTTCTTTGAATCGCCTTTTACGATTTGCGGCCATGCTGGGCCCATTCTAAACCCCAGGGAGGGGGCGGGGGAATAATGCACCACTCTAGCCCAGGCACCCCGGTTTGGCTATATTTAACCTGTCTTTGTTTTATTTTTATTTTTTTTTTTTTTTATTTTTTTTTTTTTTAGATTAAAGGGCGCGACAAACCCTTTGGGCTAATCCCCAAATCTAGCCCAAGGGGGGGGGGGGAGGAGGGGCCCAGCTGGTCAGAACCAGCCATGGATAAGTTGAGGAAGGGGGGTTTGTCACATCGCGGTCGTCGTCGTCTTTGTCATAGTTCGTTTTGTCATTGTCATCGTCGCCGGGGGATCGTCAAGGGAAGGGGGCAAGGTCCTCGACGACTATTGCCAGAGCTCGCCTCTATTTTCGGGGTGAAAAATCCTACCCTACATACTAGCTGATGTTTGCGTGGTGGACTTTTTCTCTTGAATCGCCTTTTACGATTAGCAGAGCCATGCTCTGGGCCTATTCTACCCAGGCCCAGACGGGGACGGGGGAATAATGCACCACTCTAGCCTAGGACATCCAGGTTTTGAGCTATATTCAACACTGTTCTTTTGTTTTATTTGTCAACCGTCAACCGTCATGTCATCAAAATTTGTTAATGATATATTTTTGCGAGACATAGTTTCCCTCTTCCTCGACTTTTACTATTAGCATAATTATGCTCTGGACTCATTTCTACCCCGGGTCCAGACGCAGAGTTATTGAATCTGTGGCATGCGGGCTAGTGCTGCCACCACCTCGCTACTCCGGGCCAGCGAGGAAACCCATATTATCTTTTAGCCTCCCGTGTCGGTCAAGGCCACGTGGACAGAGGACCAGTGAAGACACTCTGTGAGAGAAAGGGAATAAAATACTCACAACAAATCCGGTCTTATGAATAGTGAATTAAATAATGTTTACATGCTTACATGTTTACTCACGCTGTTCGAAACTGCCGATGGTTGAGGTATGGAGATTATCGTGCACCCTTCTTGACCACCCTCACTCATCTCCGAGGCTCGACTCTCTTGACATCGGCTGGTGCTGAAGACTTCCCCCTAGGCCGGCCACTACCCTAGCATTACCAAGGAACGCGTCCAATCCTTCCGCCTTCTACTACCCCTGGCTAAGAACTGGTTACTTGAGTTTTGTTCTTTGGCCCTAAGCACCATGAGATAACCGACAACTAAAACAACTAAAAGACGACGTGAGAACTAGGGCGCTGCACCAGCCAGGTTATATTGTGTCACATGAGATATTGCAAGTAAATAAATGAGTTTGTAGTGTTTGATTTTTTAATTATTTTCTTAGAATATTTTATTTCCCCCCCCCCCCCCATTTATTTGGATAAATGGCGCGTCAACCGTTAGGTCAAAATGCGTCAACCTGGCCTAGAAGTTATGATATGGAAGGGTCTATGCTGTTCAGAACAGCCACGGGTGGGAGAGGAAAGTGGGTTCCACACGTCGCGGTCGTATTTGTCATCGTGCGTTGTGACGTTGTCATCGTCGTCGAGGAGGTCGTCTAGGAAAAGAGGATGTGTCCCCGACGACGATTGCCAGAGCTCGCCTCTAGTTTCAAGGAGTAATATACGCCCCCTTACTAGCTGAAAGTGCGGCGGTCGAATCCGAAATTTCAGCTTTGACCCATACAGGCGGTACTACCACGCAAAACCAAAATAAAATTGTCGGCTACTTCATTACCCACTAGAAAAATGACGTTGTCGTCTCGAAATGCGTGTACGTCATAGATTTACGACGCCATCTTGGATGCGCGGCGTCGATCGCACTTTGCGTTATAAATCATGTTGTAAATTCTGTAATTTTTGGATTTAAAAAATCAAATTTAGCGCGTTGTGTTCACAAGACATGGGCGTTCATTATGCTTAATTTTTATTTCGGATTGCAACAATAAGCCAAGGTGAAAAATCAACAATTGCGGGGAAAATTAACATTTTCAGAATTACACTAAAATGTTCTATATTTTTTTACAGTTAAACCATCAACATTTTCTTAAGACACGGGGATGGATTTTAATTGCGGAATACATTTGTGAACACGTCCGTATTTTTCATTTTGCTAAAATGCAAATACTTTGGTCGCTTTGGTGGTAAACGTGATGAAAAGCGTAGCGTGCTGCAAGCTACAAAACTGGTCGAATCCTTATTGTTGGATGCATTGTTATACAGATCCTGGCCAATAGAGACGTGGAATCTTGACCTGGTCGAGTTTTCTCTTCCTATCCTGTTAGTGTTTGCCTTAAGGATAAAAATAATCTTGGGTAGACATTTGTAATTTTCGGCAAAATATTTTTACGACGCCATCTTGTTTTAGGCATATGCATATAGTACACGCTTTTGATTTTCATTTGTTTTCTGTTATAATTATGACAGTTTTAACAAATCTGACGTGTTATTTGGATTTTTCATAAAATTTTCTATTTATTGATACAAATTTTGTCATCCTGGGACTATTATGAGATTATTTGTAGGAAATTAAATTTTATTAGTCCTTCAGCCAAGTACAATATTTAAGTGTGTTTGATGACGGACGAATTAATGTTCGCATATTCATAAAGAATGTTATTGGAAAATTATTTTTACATAGAGTTGTCTTTGGTTTGTCCCATGACACTAATGGTAGCCATTTTACAAGATGGCCGCCAAATATATGTACTATCTAAGTGCCCGTTAGTGCGCCGCATCCGAGCAACGGTGTGCTTACACACTCATGCACATTATGCAGCAATCCAAGTTTGGGGTGTTTTGGAGGTGTCACTCAGTCATCATGATTAGTGTTATGAACCCTAAAACACATAGTCGAGGAAATGTAGGTAACACAATGCCAAATTTGATTGGGGTACGATAATTAATCCTTTTTTTTATATGTGGTGAACACGCTGGTTACTACTTATTCGTCTTATTGTCTTATTCGTCAATTGGCCAGCAATTCTGACCAAACGAGTGAGCGATTATGGCTGTGTAGTGCATTTGAAAGAAATTGTTTTTAAAAATAGCTGAAAAGCATTGAAATAAAGGTTTTAATAATATAAGCTTTTTTCATGTACTATAATAATAAACAAGTAACTATAGAAACTTGATAATAATCACCTACAATGCAAAAAAAAGCAAGTGTTATGGTTGACGAGATATTTTACATTCCATTGCTTATTGGTATTACTTTAGCAATTAAAACTACTTTATTAAAATAATAATTATTCTATTTTAACAAAAATAATTTGCAATGGAATTTGAAAAAGTAATAAGATCCCATCGCATACAAAAACCTTGTAAATAGAAAGCCAAACCTTACACACTCAAAATAAATTAGATCTAAAAGAAGGGCCAAGCTCGTGTATCTTTCTACATTTGACTATTCTCAATTCATAAACGTACACTGCCCCGAAACACACCTTAAAAAACTTGGCAAAATATAATTTGCAACTAGGAAGAGTCTTCACGAGACATGCATGTATTCTCACGATTGTAAGAACTCACATTAATTTGTACAACGCTTTAGAGAAAATTTGAAATTACATATTATGCGAATTCTAAAATCACAAAACACTCACATTTCATCGCATCAGAACTTATTTTTTCTGTAGACTTTTTTCACTTTTTTAGTTAGATGTTTAAATTTACTTATTGGTGATTTTTTGTTCTATATCCACTGCATTAATTGGTCAATCTTTGCCGTGAAGCGCCCTAAAACTACTAATACTACTGGTCCATAATGAGCGAAGCGAAGACTTCAATTTCACTGACCCCCTAAAAATTAGCTCGGGTGTTTTTTGTTGTTGTTGTATTTAAGTCTGTTTGTTCGCTCTCTACCGGGCAAACGGCATATACGATTTTGATGAAAATTAAAGGGGACCTTCGAAATCTCTAAACTAAGACCTGCCACGTTTTTGGGTACAATCGAAAAAATATTTTTCATGATTATTGTACTTTTACGATTTTTTTCTGATTTTTAGTGCGAAATTTTCGTGACATTTTGGCCGATTCCTAGCTACCAAACGGGTGGGGCTACAACGTTCATATTTCACATGGACATTAAAGTAATGGTGATGTATTGCTTTTTGAAAGAAAAAGTTGAAAAAGTTAGCCAGAATCCATAGAATAAAGGTTTTAATATGAGTTTTTTAAGGTTTATAATAACAACTAACAAGAAACAATAGAAACTTGACAACAATCACCTACAATGCATTCAAAAAGAACTTGCAAAGGTAAAGTAATCCAACGCAAACTAAAACCTTATTAAAAAAGCTCATCCATCAACGCGACTAAAAAAACGTTCGCGAAGCGGCCTAGTTACCATCCATTGCTACAGTAAACGAGAGACAGGTTGGTTCAATAGACCAGCCTTTCCTGTCAGTGTTTGTTTGTTCGATGTCTCTTCTTTGCATGAAACTATGCAGGATATTAAACAAACAAACATTGATTGGAATGATGAGATGGTTTATTTAACATATTATTTACCTCTATAAAAAGTTAAAATGGTCTATTGAACAAGCCTATTCTTAGGCAATTTAAGCCATTTTCCCAATTACTTTCACATTTTAATGGATAAGGAAGCTTCGCAAACGCTTTTTTCAGTCGCGTTGATGGAGGAGCTTTTTTAATAAGTTTTTAATTTGCGTGGGATCAATTTACTATTGCAAGTTCTTTTTGAATGCATTGTAGGTGATTGTTGTCAAGTTTCTATTGTTTCTTGTTAATTGTTATTATAAACCTTTAAAAACTCATATTAATATTAAAACCTTTATTCTATGGATTCTGGTAAACTTTTTATCTATTTTCTTTCAAAAAGCAATACATCACCATTACCTTAATGTCCATACAAAATATGAACGTTGTAGCCCTACCCGTTTGGTAGGAATCGGCCGAAATGTTACAAAAATATCGCACTTAAAATCGAAAAAAAAATCGTAAAAGTACGATATTCATGAGAAATATTTCTTCGATTGTACCCAAAAACTTGGCAGGTCTAAGTTCGAGATTTCGATGGTCCCCTCCAATTTTCATCAAGATCGTATATGCCGTTTGCCCGGTAGAAAAAACAAAAAAAACAAACAAACAATAAAAACATTGGAGCTAAATATTTTGAGGGGTCAGTGAAATTGAAGTCTTCGTTTCGCTCATCCAAAAATGTCAGTATTTTGTGTATTTTAGAATTCGCATATTTCATTTTTAATTTTCTCCGGAGCGTTGTACAAATTAATGTGAGTAATTACGATCGAGCAGAATGCATGAATACGAATACACATGGGGCATGCAATTGGATTGTTTTAAAAATAAGGCAATCTCAAATTTACACAGTGGGACCAATGCAGGATATTAAGGTAAAATTACGTTCTTACCACAAATACCTAACCTCTGCTCATAAGGTACCAGTTGGCATAACCAATTCAGTAATTTCGTGAATATTCATTTGTGCAAAGTAAACATTACATCTCAATGCAAGTAAAATATTTACAAATTAGTTGGTTTTATTTGAAAGCTATTCAAAAGCGTTTGTCCTATCATGCACATAAAACAAGAAGCATTGTACAATTCAAAATCTAAACCAAACATTTAATTACTCAAAATGGCTTCCACAGCGCCAATTTCATATGGCTACATAAAAAAAAACTGATTCTTATATCATGCCCCATGTGTGTATTAAATTTCAAGATCCTGTTAAAAGACTACGTTAAGAAAAATATATTTGGCGGTTGTTAGCGCGTAGGCGAGATATTCCTACAAGCGACCTAGTGTAGGGCGAGGGGGGCCAACAGACGACTAGGTAATCGATGAGGGGGGCGAGGGGGTTGTTAGTGGACTGTATAATTAGGATTTTGGAAACCGAGCTGCGAAATATACTGAAATCACTTACCGACTTGCTGTATGGGCTGGGCAAGGTAGCAGGGCGGCAGGCGTGTAGATTACTCAGCTGGGCGGCGGGCGTCGGGGGCGTCGGGGGCGTCGGCGTCGCGAGCGATTATAATGGTGAAATATATACACTAATATAATGTTAAACACAATAGAAATAGTTACCAGGTACACTGTATACGTATACACTGGCGAGGGGCGAGTACAGTGCGTAGAAACACACACGCGTTCTCTACGAGCGAGAGACTTGAGCTTCTTTCCGACGGAGCGGCTGAGAGTACACTGAGTAGCGAGTTGCCAGCATAGTGCTGACAAACGCAATTGCGGGCTGTGATACAGAATACATCACAGCCGGTGGGAAAGGATGGACATTGATAGGAAATCCTAATATTGGCGTAAACATGCCGGCCACCAAAATGAGCCAACATTTTTAGGGATAATTCTACACATTACTCTGAATTGGGGAACATGAAGAATCCAGAGTCTGAGAAGACTTTCGATAGAGCAAGGAAATTAAGCGATCAAGCGAACTAAGAAGCAAATATATGAAAAACTGTACAAGAGAATTCTGTGCAATTATGCGACAGGAAGACTGATGAGCTTGTTCACGGGCCTGGTGAAAGAGCCTGATGGCGTACGTATAGAGGCAACGCGAACAATGCCATCGCGACCGGGATGCAAGTGGGTTACTCGTCCGATCGGCCAGGAGAGAGGTGTGCTTGAGGCTTCAAGCAAGAAGACCACGTCTCGACTTGGAGGTTCGGGCTATTCCTGGTCCATTTTCCACGCTGCATCTGAGTATGTAGATACTCGCGAGACCAACGGGTCCAGAATGCCTGGTGTAGTTGTCTCACCTGATGCCAGCGTGACAAATGCGATGTGTTTTCGGGCTCGAGGTGCTCGGGCGGAGCGAGTAGCGGCGCACCGATCAGAAAATGACCTGGGCTCAGGTAGTCGGGTCCATCTGCCGGGTCTTGAGGTGTAGTGCAGAGCGGGCGGCTATTCAAAACAGCCTCGATGCGCGAGAATAGCGTAGCGTATTCTTCGTGAGTATGAGGGGTATCGGAGATGAGACGGCGGAGAAGAGACTTGGCTGATTTCACCCCTGCTTCCCACAGGCCACCAAAATTAGGAGCATATGGAGGATTGAAGTGCCAGGTTATTTTTCGACTTGCAAGGGAGTCGGAAATTGAGGTGTTAGACTTTGCGAGGAAGTCTTGGATTTCACGAATGTGACGAGCGGCACCGACATAGTTGCGGCCACAATCGGAGTAGATATGAGAGGGCAGGCCTCTCCGCGAAGTGAATCTATCAAATGCTGCCATGAAGACTTCTGTAGAGAGCTCAGAAACCATTTCCAGGTGTACGGCTTTGGTCGCCATGCATACAAAGAGGCATAAGTAACCCTTCGTACGGGGCATTTCTTCGGTTGCTGGTTTTCACTGCGAATGGACCAGCGTAGTTTTTCGTGGACGTGAGAGAAAGGGGGCGAGAGAGGGTTGTACACGAGCTGCTGGGAGGTCAGCCATTTGGTCTGCAGAGGTTTTGCGCGGAACTTGTGACATGTCAGACATCTATGGATGCGCTGTTGAGCAGACCACGAAGAGAGACGATCCAGTACTGTTCTGTATAGTGCTTGAACGGTGCGAGGCCCGGGAATGCAGAGAAATCTTATGAAACGAGTCACAGATGAGAGACGAGAGATGGGTTTGCCTTTGGAAGCAAAATTGTGGTGAGCATGAGGCTTCAGGTAGCAGGGAATGGCGAAGCCTGCCGGCCACCCTGATATTCCCCACTTGGTCAATGAATGGATTCAGGGACGCGAGGCGAGACGATCCAGCTTGACTGCGGGACAATCTGCGGAGCTCATCTGCGTAGAAGTGCTGTTGAGTAACTCGAATCAACAGTTTGAAAAGCGTCCTGCAACTCAGAGGGTTTGCAGAGGGCCTGAGGGAGGTGGAGTGCGATTGCTTTTGGCCAACAGGAGTCGAGGGTGACCGGATGACTTGGCCAACTACACGTTGAGCGCGGAGCAGTGTGGAAACTTCTCCAGGACACGTGAGCAGAGGATGGGACTGCGGCGTTTGTGACGAGGGTAGTGGCTGAAGTCTTCACTTCAGGCAGGTCGATCGGAGCGTCTAGAGTGTGGCCGGAGCGATGGAGCAGAGAGGACAAGTTGCGGGCTTAAAAGGGCAGAGCGACGGAGTAGCGTCCATTCTCATCACGAGTGTGTGAGGACATGAAGTGTTCTTCACATAAATGATCATTTGGATCATTATGTTGAGGGCGTGCTATCTCTTCGTTCCAGAAGAGACGCAGAGTGCGGTTCTAAGCTGAGGAGCTCGCGAGCAGAGATAGCGGGGTTTTGAGAGGGAGCTTCCGATGTTTGAACAGGACCCATGATGACCCAACCAAAAATTTGTATTCAGAGAAAAGGGGGACTCCCTTTGATTATTATGTCTCCATTCTTTTGGAGAACGTCGAGGTTTAGAGATCGGCTCCAAGGAGGAAGTCGTTTTGGGTCAGGGGGGTTGAATCTATCGTCAGCTAGAGAGAGGCCTCGGTATTCTCGAAAACATCGAGAGGTACTGAACTGGCGGGCATTTGGCCAGTGATGGTGGATAAAACCCAGAGCTTGAACAGCAAAGGTTGATGAGGTTTGAAGCGCGAGGCTATTCACAATCGACGATTACCGTGCACTCGGGCGGAAGCGTGCCCAATGCCGGACAGTTCCGTGACACTAGCATGGAGTTTCAAACCCAGACGCTTTGCGAGAGAGAGTGTGATCGCAGAAATTTGCGAGCCTGAATCGATGATCGCCCCGAAAGGGTTGATATTCCCAGAATTGTCCTGGATCAGAGCTCGCAGCGTGCCAAGCATGGCAGAGCGCTTGAGGGGCTGACTGACCTGCAGTTGGCAAGCCAGTGCTAGTCCCACTGTAGGTTTGTTACCCTGCAGTGGGCGAGTGTCAGCTGGGGCGCTGACAGTGGAGGAGGTCGATGTCGCGGAGTGGAGCAACGTGTGATGATGCTTACTGTGGCACTCGCGACACGAGCCTTGAGAGATACAGTGTTGTTTGTTATGATTCCCTAGACAAATTTACGCATCGTTTTTAGATTGCGCAGAGTTTGGTACTTCTCCTCCACGGTCTGCTTGAGGAATGTTGGGCAGTTGTAGAGTGTGTGATCGCCGTCACAAGATGGACACGAGCGTGTTGCGCGGGCGATCGTGGCTGTGGCTGAGTTGGAGGAGAAGGTTTCGCGACAAGCAGCGAATTAATTTTCCGAAGTGGAGTGAAGGGCTGAGAAGCCCCTGTAGGTTTGAGCTTAGTTGAGCTTGCAGCGGAAATAGGGTCAAGTCCACAGAGCTCGAACGTGCGGCTTTGTTCCTCGAGGAATTCGATAAGCTTTTTTGTAAGTGGGCGTGCTATGCGATGAGCATTTGAATTCAAACTGCTTACGGGTGTTTAGATCCAAGTGCGCGAGGGTGATCGATAATAAGAGGAAATCGGCGAGATCACCCAATTTCCAACCCTTTGAGAGCGTCGATAGAACTTCTATGAACGTTAAAAAAAGTGTTTGAAGGGAAGCGTGGTTTCCAGATTTGAGAGGGATGAAGTCCAATAACCTGCTGTAGTACATAGCAGCCAATAGACGTTTATTTTGATACCTGTTGATCAAAGTTGCGTATGCGATTGCATAATTTCTTTTGAAATTATGAAACTGGAGATCGTGAAAGGGCAGCGTCTTGGAGGGATGATCTCAAGTAGTGAAACTTTTCCCACTGCATTGAGGCTAGTATTTGATCCACAAGAGAGTGGTACAACGCGTAATATTCCGGCCACCGTGCGAGGTCACCATTAAAATTAGGTAATTGAAGGGGTGGGGAGCGAATTTGTTGAATTAACAACAATCTGGTTGTGGGGGCACTGCTGGGGTAGTGACAATTAACTGTGAGGCTGCGATGTAACGTTTTTGTGCCGAGAATATTAGATCATCGAAACTTATTCTGACCTTACTTACTTCAAGCGGTTTGACGGTTTCTTCCAATTTGGAATTGAAGACGATGATAGATTCTTGTACTTTATCAAATTTTTTTTTGTAGAAAACAAGGAGCTCGTCAAAGCGAGGCTTGAAGAGTGGTACGTCATCGGGCTTAAAATTATTAAAAGCTTCATATATGCGTTGCGCAGATGCAAACAGTTCTTCGCGAGTTTTGAGAAAAAACGTTGGCTTGCTGTTTCTGCTGTTCAGACATGTTGTATGTTAATGAGTGCAACGTGAAAGTAAGACGAAGTGACAAGTAAGTCGACAAGTAGTAGTAAGCAGACGAAAATCAAGGACAGACAGTGAATTATAATTTGCAAATTATAAAATGAAAGAACACACAAGTTTTGAGAAAAACAATGTTGTGAGCTTAAGAAAGCCGGAGAAAGAGCGAAGAAAATAATTATAAAATAATTATTGCAATTGGTGTGAACGAAATCTGAGAGTGCGATTTCATTTCCAGATAGAAAATGCAAGTGAGAGAAGAACAAAGAGATAGCGCTGACCCAAAGTTCAACAAGTTCAGATGAGCGCCGAGGTGGATTACAAGCACGTACGAATACGAGCCGAGGTGCTGACGCAGATATAAGCGTCGAAATGCGGACAGGCGAGGATCATGTACCATGTACTGAGGCGTGTGACTGCGATAAGACACACGTGGGGATTATTGATGATATGAGAATCAATGAAAACTGGCTGAAGATTCGGCGCCCGGAGGACCAACTTTGTTAGCGCGTAGGCGAGAATTCCTACAAGCGACCTAGTGTAGGGCGAGGGGGGGCCAACTGACGACTAGGTATTCGATGAGAGGGGGAGGGGGATGCTAGTGGACTGTATTATAGGATTTTGGAACCGAGCTGCGAAATATACTGAAAATCACTTACCGACTTGCTGTATGGGCTGGGCAAGGTAAACAGGGCGGCAGGCGTGTAGATTACTCAGCTGGGCGGCGGGCGTCGGGGGCGTCGGGGGCGTTTGGCGTCGCGAGCGATTATAATGGTGAAATTAATAAAACTAATATAATGTTAAACACAATAGAAATAGTTACCAGGTACATGTATACGTTTTACACTGGCGAGGGGGGAGTACAGTGCGTAGAAAACACACACGCGTTCTCTACGAGCGAGAGACTTGAGCTTCTTCCAACGGAGCGGCTGAGAGTACACTGAGTAGCGAGTAGCCAGCATAGTGCTGACAAACGCAATTGCGGGCTGTGATTTCAGAATACATCACAGCCGGTGGGGAAAGGATGGACATTGATAGGAAATCCTAATATTGGCGTAAAACAGCGGTCATCTTCTGAAATGGTCGCCATTACTGTCACTGCGTTTTATTTGTAATGGTCGTAATGAAAATAAGTTTTCCAATGATCGACAAGAACTATTTTATGTTTACCCAAATTTAACTTTCTATCATAAATGTCTATACAACATATTTTGGGGGCCATCTTGTAAAATGGTTTCCATTAGTGTCATGGGACAAACCTAAGACAACTCTATGAACAAATAATTTTACAATAACATTATTTTTGAATATGTGAACATTTATCGTCCGTTATCAAAACACACTTAAATATTGTACCTTTGGCTGAAGGACTAATAAAATTTAATTTCCTACAAATAATCTCATAATAGTCCCAGGTGACAAAATTTGTTTCAATTAATAGGAAATTTTATGAAAAATCCAAATAACACGTCAGATTTGTTAAAACTGTCATTATTATAATAGAAGAAAACAAATCAAAATCAAAATACTATCCGGAGAAAAAAGGTCCGATGGAGCGTAGTGAGCAATCAGCTGGTTTAGCAAGATGGCCGGGTAAAAGGGGATAGCTGCCGTCCACACCCTTGGCTAACATTGCATGGACCCAAACTTGAAATCACTTTTTCTGTTTAAAACGTCCAGTTACATAATAGAACAATGATTCAGAAAAATATAGGTTGATACCTTGTGGTATAGTTTAAAATTTAAACATAATGAAAATCTGTAAAGAATAAGTGATTTTATATAGGGTACGTTCTTCTCACGTACTGCATTTCAAATTATTAGCGCCTATGATTTGTTCGCCCTAAAACAAAGAGCATCAATTACTAATCCCAGAGTATAAAATACCTTGTAGTATAAAATGCTAAAGCAAGCGTGGACTAGTAATTTGCAAAATGTTAATGGCCTAGAGCTGTGATAAACTGAGAGAACAGCGCGGAAAATTGACGGCCGCTAGCTTGGCCTAGGCCTAGGGCCTACTGCTTGCCCGTTTCACACCATCACTAGGCGTCAAATGACTCGGCTAGAAGAAAACTAATAATTTTGTTACTAAAATTTAAATTTTGAAAATAATTAACCAGTCTGTATCCCAAAACTATCAATTTATTTAATAAATTGGATAGGCTCCCTCAGCTGGTTGTATAGGCGCTGCATTTACAGCCAAGTCGCCTCCTAGGGCCTAGCAGACGTGCAAAACTCTGGCTTAAAAAATAATAATATTCTGGCCAGACTTAATTTCGTATGTAGGCCATCACACCCTTCGAGCTTCTTATATTATTTTTTAATGAAGAGCCTACACGAAATAATAAACATGTAGCCCCAGGCCCTAGGCCTACTTGACACCGCACCAAAGAAAAGCAAATCTAGGGCCCAAAAATCTCGAGTGAACGGAGCTGACAAAGGCATTTAAATGTGCAAAACGAAGGGCGATAAGAGGTTGAATCCATTTTTCAAACATCTGATGCAATCTGCTTACATATAAAAAACAGACATTAATCGGTAGTGTAATCGGCTAGATAAAATAATGTCTCAAAAATAGCTTATTCAAGAACCTGTCAACATTCACTGCCGAGACCCAAAAGTCAAGTTTAGATAATACCTTTCAGGTAGTTTTGTATGAGTAAAAAGGTTGAAATGGATGGAAATCTATTTTGGGTTACTGTATTTTATTGCTTTCTAAATTACAATTTTGGTGAATTAAATATACAATCATAATATTTCTTAGTATTTTCGTAAACTGACGCGATTCACCATGCGTTTTCCTATCAGGTGGGCGTACCTATCCCCGATTCTCTAGTTCCTCACTCGCGCGCCAGAGAGCCATACTGTTCCTTGTTTCCTCGGATATGCATATGCCTAAAACAAGATGGCGTCGTAAAAATATTTTGCCGAAAATTACAAATGTCTTCCCAAGATTATTTTTATCCTTAAGGTAAACACTAACAGGATAGGAAGAGAAAACTCGACCAGGTCAAGATTCCACGTCTCAATTGGCCAGGATCTGTATAACAATGCATCCAACAATAAGGATTCGACCAGTTTTGCAGCTTGCAGCACGCTACGCTTTTCATCACGTTTACCACCAAAGCGACCAAAGTATTTGCATTTAAGCAAAATGAAAAATACGGACGTGTTCACAAATGTATTCCGCAATCAAAAGCTATCCCCGTGTCTTAAGAAAATGTTGATGGTTTAACTGTAAAAAAATATAGAACATTTTAGTGTAATTCTGAAAATGTAAATTTTCCCCGCAATTGTTGATTTTTCACCTTGGCTTATTGTTGCAATCCGAAATAATAATTAAGCATAATGAACGCCCATGTCTTGTGAACACAACGCGCTAAATTTGATTTTTTAAATCCAAAAATTACAGAATTTACAACATGATTTATAACGCAAAGTGCGATCGACGCCGCGCATCCAAGATGGCTTCGTAAATCTATGACGTACACGCATTTCGAGACCACAACGTCATTTTTCTAGTGGGTGATGAAGTAGCCGACGATTTTATTTTGGTTTCGCGCGTTAGTACCGCCTGTATGGGTCAAAGCTGAAATATGCGTCTTTTTAGCCTTCGACCGCCGCACTATGATGTTTGCGAGTTGGACTTTTTTTCTTGGATCGCCATTCATACTGGCGCGATAAATTTTAGGTCTGAATACATAACATTTGGTTAGTTTAAGTATATTTGGATTAAGGGCGCGTCAACCGTTAATTCAAAAAGCTATAGAAGTGGATTGAAAGGGTGTTCTTACGTCTTTGTCGCCATCGTCTTTGTTTTTGGTTTATCTGGATTAAGTTCGCATCAAGCATTAGGTCATAATGCACCACTGCAGCCTAGGGGATATGGAGAGGAGGGGCTGATGCTGGTCAGAACCAGCCACGGGTAGGAAGAGGATCGAGGGGTTCTCACGTCGCGGTCGTCATCGTCTTCGTCATCGTTCGTGATAAAGAATAAGCACGACCACGGCAAATATGACACACGTGGTTCCCCACTGTGAACCCACTTCTCGTTGCGACAAAGGGTAATAAATTCAAACGGCTGCGGTACCACGGTTGTTTGCAGACTAAATAAGCTAATCAG
The DNA here is from genome assembly GCA_024449915.1 of Sweltsa coloradensis. Taxonomy (NCBI): domain Eukaryota; kingdom Metazoa; phylum Arthropoda; class Insecta; order Plecoptera; family Chloroperlidae; genus Sweltsa; species Sweltsa coloradensis. The sequence goes on from JAMZAV010002208.1 coordinate 61,228, forward strand.
TGTCAAGGCTTTGTAGATAACAATAACAAACGCATATCATTATTTATGTGGTTGTTAATTGTTGTTTGATTTGTTCGTGAACATCAAGACGCCGAAAGGGGATATGGGGAGGAGATGCCCATGCTGGTCAGAACCAGCCACGGGTGAGGGGTGGAGGGGGGTTTCTTACGTCGCTGTCGACATCGTCTTTATTGTCGTTCGTTGTGTCATTGTCATCGTCGTCGGAGAGGTCGTCAAGGGAAAGGAAATGTGTCCCCAACGACGATTTCCAGAGCTCGCCTCTAGTTTCGGGGAGTAATATCCTCCCCCTAACTAGCTGATGTTTGCGAACATGACAGCAAAATGGGCTTTAAAACAAACAAACAATGCCCCTCTAAATTGAACAAAATGCATTTAAGATACATAATAATAAATTTGGTTGTAGATGTTATTAAAAACCAGTAAAAGAAATTGTAAGATTCACAAAAATAAAAAAAAAGAAGAAGAAACATTTTGTCTCATTAGTTACAAAAACTTTCCGAATTCCAGGAAAATCAATGTTAGGTGCACTTATTACATTATTAGTATTAGACATCAATGCAGCCTCTTTAAGTATACTTTTATGTGGCTTGGCTTCATGAAGGATGATGGATGAGTTGTTCCAATCCACATAATGATGATTCTCATAAACATGCTCTGCTCATCTAGAGGAACATACTTCATGCTGCGTAACGTTGTTCTTACGCTCCTTCAACATCACTCAAGACTTTAATTAAAACCTGATGAAGGAGGTTGATTAACCTTTGAAATATCGTAATCTTTGTTTTACTTTGAGTAGTGTATAGTGCTAAAAATCATGATCTTAAACCTGATCCACCCTACGACGTGAGAAACTAGGGCGCTTCAACCGGTTAGGTCATATTGCGCCGCCTGTGAATGAAAGGAAATGAGAAGAGTTAATGCAGGTATGTTTGATGATTAGATTGTTTTCTAAGTTAAAATAAAAAAAATAAATTGGATGAAGAAATAAATAGCAAAATAAAATTTAGTATGTAAATGAAAATAAAGAAAAGAAACAAATGTGTAAGATGTAATTAAATTTTGTTAAATAGATTAAAAGGGGATGAGAAATTTGAAATTTTGTCGCCGTTTCATATGATAAAAAGTTCTTCATATGTTTGGGAGAGATAAATTGCGTGCGCAATGCATCATTTTTGGGCACATTCTGCAGCATATGATGCACGGTTAAAGGTACATACAGTGTCACATATGGGAATAACCTTTTCTCGGGTTTTAAGAGATATCCGTGTGTAGGCGTGTATGGCCTATACGAATTCTAGACAATACCACCCTCTCTCTACGTGAAGTCGAGACGTGGGGGGACAAATTTTTGTTAGTCAAGTGGGCATACACTATGAAATTTTGTTTTTTTTGCAACAAACCCCACGATGTTTGTCTTTAAAACCAACAATCTTTGCTTGTATCCACTTTTGAATCGGAAGGGGAAACTAGATTGAAATCATCGTCGCGACGCTGGGAAGTTTCCTAGCAGCCATCAGCGTTTTCACCCCCTATCCCCACGTGTCCGGGGTATCCAGCAAAAAACTTTTTTATAAAACCCCTTAGGGGTTTAGTTTTTCTAAATAGAATTGGAGTCTTGTACTAACAAGACTAGAAAATGGTTTTATAGTTTGAAGTGAACTTAAGCTATCGAACAAAAAAGGGTTTTTCTCCACAACGACAACGTAGATGTTTTTAAAGAGTTTCACTGGCGAAAAAACTCTGCAGTGAAAACTAAACACACGTCGAAGCCGAACGTTCATTTAAAGGTGGAGCAATAAAAGGGACTTCAAACCTTGTTGTAAATTTTTGGAGCCATCTGTAAATACCAAAGTAAACCTTTGATTTTCAGGGCAAATCTTTCTATATTTAAATTTTTGAAAAAAGTAGCGCAGCAAGTGGGGTTTTTTATCAAAACGAAAAGGTCAAATAGAATAATCGGCTCTGGTGAGACCAGGGCGGGTTTTGCTAAAAACAAAATTAAAAATGTTGTAGATAAAAATTATAAGATTAAACAAAAGTTTACATCTTAACCCCGTTGGAAGGGTTCCCATCGGTTTTTTATAAAAGTGTCTGACATATTTCACATTAAAAACAACCCGATTTGCTGATGGTAGGCATAGTTTTAATTTTCATTACGTTCGTTCCCATAAAAGGGTTTCTCCGTTTCCCAAGGAGGACACACCTGATCGGCATACAAGCGACCCCGGGGCTTGTTCGAAATGCCCCAAGAGCAAGACGAAGCCCACAATGGTGGACAGTGTCGAAAAGTTTAAGAGTTGTGTTATTGCTGAAGAGTGCTTTCCAAGTTTTTTGCTATTCAAACAATTTGGAAATTTAAAAAAAAGACAACGGAATACTTTTTTAAAATAGCACACACTTAAATCAAGAAATTTGTGAAAGTAACACACTCGATTGAAGAGTCTTTAACTTTTTGAATGGACGGTAGGTGAGAAAACAAAGGCGCTTAAACCCGGTTAGGTTATATTGCGCCCCCTGTGTTATTGTAAAGTTTTTAAGTTAGGGTGAGTTTAAAAGTTAAAAAATTATTGTTTTCAAGTTAAAAAAAAAAAAGAATATGATAAAAATAACAAGATAGTGAAAGAAACGTTGTTTTTTGGGTTTAAACAAAGGAATGTAATAAAAAATGGTGGAAAATAAATTTCGATAGTTTGTCGCTGGATCATAATATAGAAGCTCTAACCCCACCTTCTTTTCTATGACACGTTTCCGTGGTTCAGAAAGTTTTAAAAAAGTTTGCGACAGGACAAATCAACAAACCCTTTCACGTCGGGGTTGTCTGAGCGGGGAAAAATTTGGTTTGGGATCATCAACTGAAGCCGTGGACACCTGAAAAAAGACAAGGATGGGAAAGGGGACTTGGATTGGATACATTGATTTTATTTATTTTTTGGATAAATGGTGCGTCAACCGTTAGTCATAATGCGCCACTATACCCTGGGGGGGGTGGGAAGGGAGGGGCCCAGCGGGTCAGAACCAGCCACGCGTAAGGGGAGGAAAGGGGGGGTTTACAACGTCGCGGTCGTCTTTCGTTTGTTTTGAAGTGAGCTCAAGCCTATACAGTGACAGACATTCAGCGCACCCAAACCCCTGTCGAAGCTGCCACCCCCCGACGAGCGAGCATTGTCCAAGCACAGACCGGTGTTTTAAACAGGAAACACCGCCCCAACTTTTTTGGACACGTTTCCAACCCGGGCGATTTAGGATAAAACAAGGCTAAAAACAGAGGGGAACCAAGCCAAACCCTGTTAGGCTCCCCCCCCGCCGACGAGCAAGATTGCCCAAGCAAGACCTTATTTTAAAAGGAAACACCGCCCCAATTTTTTTACACGATTCCAACCGGGGCGATCCTGGATCAACAAGGCTAATAACAGAGAGAATGGCTTTGATTATGAAAGTGTCTTACTGTAAATCTTTGATAAACAATAGGTTTAATAATTAGTTAGGGGTTTTAAGACTCTTTATTGCATTATTGACATTCGAGACGAGAGCGGTGATATTTTAAGGGGAAGGGGAATATCAAAAAACCTATGTGACCCTGAAAAACCTGTGAGAAACTAGGGGCTTAAATGTTTGGGTCATTTTGCGTTGATGTGATATTGTTATGAAAAAATTGATCGATTTTGTTGATTGTTTATGATAAGAAAACATTGTTTTTCTAAGTTTTTAACAAAAATGATTAATGTTTTGATTTTTTCAAAAAAGGGGGACAACAGTTCGTTCACAATGCGCCACTTTAGCCTAGAGATTGGCGAGGAAAGTGGGATTTCTCACGTCGCTCGTCATGCCCAAGTCAAGTTTTGTTTCATTTTCGTTGTCGTCGGGATGTCGTCAAGGGGTGGGGGGGGACCCCCCGAGACGACAGCCAATGTTCGCCTCAATTTTGAGGGGCTAGCAATAAAAAACTTTTTTTTAAAAAAACAATAATAAAATGAGGATGTTCAAAAAACTATCAGTAAAAACCTACGACGACGTGAGAAATAGGGCGCTTAAAAAGGGAGGATATTGCGCCCCCCTGTGAATGAAAGTAAATTAGAAGAGTAATGCAGGATGTTTGATGATTAGTTTTTTTCAAGTGTAAAATAACAAAAAAAAATTGAAGATGAAGAAAGTAAAGAAAATAAAAAACCTCCCAAGTTTTTAAATATTACTGGAAAACGCTTAAGTCCCCCCCGCGTTTTTGGGATGAGCAATTGTCTTTGGGAAGTAGCCAAGTGTTATGGGGTTTTCTGTTGTTCTGTAAAAAAAATCTTTCTAAGTTGAAGTTTTTTTTTAAATTTTTTTAAATTAAAATTTAAAAAAAAATTTTAAATTTTTAATTTTTTTTAAATTTAAATCGTAATTTAAAAAAGGAAAAACGTAAAAAATTTGATTTTCATGAGAAATAATAATTCGATTGTGCTCAAATTCACAAGAATATTTTAAATTTTAAAAAAGAAAAGGTTCTGTGAAGAAATCATTACGATCGAAAAAGCATAGGTGTATAAGCCAAAAAAATTTTAAAAAATCGAAAAAAAAGTCGAAAATTGCGTTTTTTTTTAAGAAATTATCTTTCGAAAAACGCTCAAATTTCACACGAATTTTAAAATTCAAAAAATTTAAGGTTCTGTAAAAAAATTATCAAATCGGACAAAGCATTAGGGTTATAAATCGAAGAATTTTTTTAAAAATCAAAAAAAAAAAAATCGAAAAATTGCGATTTTCATGAGAAATAATTTTTCGTTTGTGCTAAAAAAACGTGGCGTTTAAGTTCAGCGATTTCAAAGGGCCTCCAAAAAATTTGCACCGCAAGCGGAGTATCGGTTAAGCCGGAATCTGCGGACAAACAGAAAAAAAAAAAAAAAAAAAAAAAAAACCCGGATTTTTTTCCCCAGTGTGTGAAATGGAATCTTCGCTACGCTCGCTACGTCATCCAATAACAGAAAATTTTGTAGCTTTTTTATAAAAAAAATATTTAAGATCCTTTAAAAAAACGCTGTTCTGAGAAACGATTTTTTATGTTAAAAAATTACCAGTTTTGTTTCAACATCGGGTGAGTGGGAATTCGTAACCACGATTTTGGCGGGAACAAGGCGGGCAACCGGTTAGGATATGTGCCCCGCCTTTCACATTTGAAGGAATAATAGTGTATTTTTAATTAGTATTTGGTATAAAATAAAAAAAATTTTAAATGTATTGAGAGTCAACCCTTCATTTTTATAACTGATTTTCAGTGGGGAAAAACCAAAATTACAACCTTATCAGTTTTGTGGGGGGAAATTTTTGGCTTCGAAATAATTTGGGGTCGTTACTTAAAATAAAGCTGTCTCTTTTAAAAAACCTGTTTCTAATTCCTTTAAAATCCCCAAAATTAAATTACGACATGAAAAACCCAGGGCGATTCAACTGGGCAGGTCATATTGGATGGATGTTAAAATGTTATGTTGGTTTATGGTGTGTTTGATAATAAGTTTTTTATGTATAAAAGGGAAAAGAGAGAGCGGGGTATTTAAAAAAAAAAATGAAATTTTTTCACAATTATCTAGTTCTAAAAAAAAAAATTTACCTTTGAAGTTTTTTTCGTTTCAAGACTAATTTAAAAGGAACTTTGGGCTTTTTGTAGCAATTACTTTTAGGTACTGAGCAGCAAGACAGAGAAAACCCCCCGGGAAAAAATGCAGCTTCTGATTCTAGGGGTAGTTTAATGTGCGTGGAAGCGCACCGGGCCAACCACGCGCGGCTCCGCTTCCCTAGCGCTATTTCCGCACGCCTACTTTAGCACTTATCCGGTGCGCCGACGCGAAAAACCCTGTGAGATAAAAACCCGCAACTTGCTTCAATGATGGGCTTTTTTAAAAGGATGACCCATTTCAAGTTTCATCCCGATCTGATGATGCGTTTAGAAGTTATTGAGACGTCAAGATCGTTCAAAAGACTTTCTTTTGGTGTTTGGGTGGGTGGAGGGTGCCGGGTGGGGGTGGCGGCTGGCTGGCTGACGAAATTTTGTATCTGTTGTGGGCCTTTTTTGGGTAATGTTAGAGAAGCCAAAATTTTCACCGAGTCAGTATTAGTGGCCATGTGCTATACAAAAAGGTAAAAAGGGTTAGATGACCGGAAGCTTAGATAATGCCAAAAACAAATTTTTTAATTTTGTTTTGCTAAGCAATGGATAAGTTAAAAAGCAAAATTTTCACCGATGCAGCATCTAGTGGCCCCTTTGCTATACAAAAAGGTAATGGATTAGAGACCCGAAGCTTTGATAAAAGCAACAAAAAAAAAAATTTATAATGCGATGCTCAAACCTTTTAATCAAAAACGAGTGAATTTTTTTTTGAATCATTGAAGAAAGTAATTTTTTCCCATTGGATGTAACACCGCACCGTGTAGTTCTAAAAAAACATTTTTGAATACCATACAAAAAAGCAAAAACTTGCAAAAAAAGGGGCCAAGCCGAAAACGAGAAAAATACAAGTGGTTCAAAATCGTAAAGTGGTGAGATTAGAAGTGTAGCCAAGCCATTATTTTGTTTAAAATAATAAAAAATATTTGTTCATTATAAAAAAAATTAATAATAATCAATATCCCTATTTTATTTACTATAATTTTTGAAATAAAATATTAACAAAAAAACATAAACATTAAATAAATTTATTTAAGTTTTTTTTATTGTTTATGTTTCGATAAATATATAGTTTAAAAAATTTTTTTCACAATAAATTTAACATTCGACGTCTTTTTTGGTTATTTTGGGTTTTAAAAACGCGTCCCCAAACCGTTTTGTCATAATGCACCACTCTGATAGTGGATATGGGGAAAAGGGGCCCCTGTGGGCAGAAAAAGTACGGGTAAGGGGAGAAAGGGGGGTTTTCATCGCGGTCGGTTTTTTCTTTTTCATCGTTGGTCGTCGTTATCAGAAAGGTCGTCAAGGGGAAAGGGGGAAAAAGCCCTGACGACGAGTAAAAACTCCCCTACATATGTGTGTTTTTTTTTAAAATGCAGCATAAAACTTTTTAATTCACCTGTCAAATTTGTCATCCCAAACTTCAATCAAACAAACATTCTTGAATCTGACAGTCTAACGACGGCATGAGAACTAGGGCGCTTAAAAACCCGGTTTTGTCATATTTCGCCGCCTGTGATATTGTAAGTCTATAATTGAGTTGTTTGTGTGTTTAATTTGAATATTTTTTTGAATGGAATGGAATGATAAAAGATGATGGGTTTTTGGCAAAAGAAAAAAAAAAAATTATAAAATTTTAAGTCAAAGATTCGACAACATTTTTAAGTTAAGTTAATAAAATAAAAGGGGCGTCAACCGTTAGGTCATAAGCACCAATAGACTAGGGGTAGGGGAGGAGATGATGACGTTCAGAACCAGCCACGGGTAGGGGGAGGAAGGGGGTTTCTCAAGTCGCGATCGTCATCGTCTATGACATCGTTCGTTGTGTCATTGTCATCGTCGTAGGAAAGGTCGTCGAGATGGAGGAATTGTCCCCGACAGACCCAATTGCCAGAGCTCACCTCTATTTTTGAAGATTTTAAATATCCCCTTTATAGTGAGTATGCAGTCGACAGAAAGGGGCCCCCGTTTTTGGTGTGTTTTAAAATAATTGCGTTTTTTCCCAAGTAAAAAAGAAGAGAAAAAATATAAAAGCTATAAGTAAGCAAAACAATCATAAAATAAAAGATACCGTTTTTGTTTGGGCGCTTTTGTTTGTTGTGCGTCTCTTTTCTCTGTGCCGAACCGCCCCCTCAGTTGGCAAGAATCCTGCAGAAAGGGAAAAAAGTTAATTTATATGGGGGCGCGTCAACCGTTAGGGCATAATGCGCTTTGAGCCTAGGGATATGGGAGGAATGGCCCTGCTGGTCCCGAATAGTCATATTAGGAACAGGAGAGGGGGTTTCACGCCCTGGTCGCATTTTCTTTGGAACGTTCGTGTGTCATTGCGTCATCTCTCGGGGATGTAGCCAAGGGAATGGGGGAAAAATCCCCCCCACGATTGCCAAGCTCCCTCTAATTTGGGGAGTAATATACACCTTTATATAGCTGATGTTTGCGAGGTGGACTTTTTTCTTGAATTTCCTTTTCGATTAGAGAGCCATGTCTGGGCCAAATTTTAACCGGGCCAAAACAGGAGTGAATTACTTTAAAACACGACGGAGAATCAAGGGCGCTCAACGGTTAGGTAACATTTCGACGCCTGAAACAGTGAAAAAAAAAATATTGATTTTTTTTGTTTTTTATTATATTGTTTTAAGTTAATAAAAAAAAAGGTGTTGTTTTTTTTTTTTATTTGAAAAAAGGGGCATAACCGTTAGGCATAAGCACCACTCTGCCTTTGTGGAATGGGGAAGAGAGCCCAAAGCTGTGAACCCGCCCCGGGTAAGGGAAGGAAGGGGGTTTTACGTCGCGGTCGTCAGCTGTGGGTGACACAATATGAAACTAATAACATGTTTATTGGGTTTATTATTGCTTAAGTTTAATTTTTGCACTTTGGCTAAACGAGACGAGGGGTGGGATAGATGAGGATGAAGTATGAACAGAAGGGAGGAGGGGAAACCCATCGGCACGTAGCCTACTCCTTTCGAAAAATACCAAGGGGACCAACGGCTTAACGTCCCATCCGGAATGACGGGGAACTTTTTGAGTCATATAGGGTTTCCCCCCCCCGGACTGCCCCGCAGGGGCGTCGACGCGCCCCACGTGAGAAAAAAGGGCCCCTTCAACCGGTTAGGTCATATTTCGCCGCCTGTGAAGAAAGGAAATGAGAAGAGTGAATGCAGGTATGTTTGATGATTAGATGTTTTTTAAAATGTAAAATAACAAAATAAATTGGTGATGATGAAAGTAATAGCAAATAAAAGTTATGATTAAAAGAAAATAAAGAAAAGAAACAAATGTGTAAGATGTGAAATTTAAATTTTGTTAAATAGATTTAAAGGATGAGAAATTTAGAAAAGTTTTTCGCCCTTTTTCTATGATAGAAGTTTTTTCAATGATTGGGAGAGATCAAATTTCGTGCGCAAAAGCATCATATTTGGCACATTCTGCTAGATATGATGACCCCGGGTTAAAAAGGGACATCACATGTGTACAAAGGGAATAAACCTTTTCTGGTTAAGAGATATCCGTGTGTTAGGGTGTATGGCCTTTCGAATTTAAGACAATACCAACTCTTTTTACGTGAGATCGAGAGTAGGTGGACGAATTTTGTTAGTCAATGTGGGCATCACACTATGCAATTTGTTTTTTGCAACACATCCCACGATGCTTTTCGCAAAACCAACAATCTTTGCTTTTATCCACTCTTTACATCTGGAACGGGAACTAGATTGAAATCAACGTGGGCGACGCTGGGAAGCTTCCTTAGCAGCCCGATCAGCGTGTTCATTTCCCTCTATGCCCACGTGTCCAGGTATCCAGCAAAACTCTATTATATACCCCTTAGAGGTTAGTTTTTCTAAATAGAATTGGATGTCTTGTACCAAATGATGAATAGAATACATGAGTTTTATAGTTGAAGTGAACTTAAGCTTCTGAACACAAAAGGTATTCTCCACAACGACAGCGTAGAATGTATTTAAGAGCTTCACGGATGGCGAATAACTCTGCAGGGGAAAACTGAACACACGTCGCTTAGCCTGAAACGTTCATTTAAGGTGGAGCAATAAAAGGCACTTCCAACCTTGTTGTAGGAGAACGAAGCCTTTCCCACTAGTTTTTTTTTTTCCCCCAACCCTCCATCTGCTCTAACCAGCGGTATACGTGAGTTTCAGAATAGAGCGGTCACTCACTCTACCCATGACCACGCCCGAATCTTCTTAACTTCGGTGTTCGAGTGGGAACCGGTTAAACGAGCTCGGCTTAACCGCTGGCTGAAACTACTAAAAGCAACGCACGCTAAATACGGTCTGTAGATAATCGATGTGCAGTGACGCTGCAGTTAACAAATGACAGACGAAACGTTAATTTGTAACTTAATTTATATCTTATTATCTCAGAGCCCTAGCCTCATAAAAACTATTTACTATTGTTGTCGCGCAGGCGTGACTGACATTTTTGTGCGAACTTCATTGAGTTATGCCTTGATTAAGTCTTTTTAAGCCTGACACACCGTATTTTGTTTATTTGGATTAAGGACGCGTCAACCACAATGCACCACTCTAACCTAGGGGGGGGGGGGAGGAAGGTCCCATGCTGGTCAGAACCAGCCACGGGTAAGGGGTGGAAAGGGGGTTCTCACGTCGAGGTCGTCATTGTCTTCGTCATCATTCGTGGTGTCATTGTCGTCATAGTCGTCGAGGGGTCGTCAAGGGAAGGGGGCAAGGTCCCCGACGACGATTGCCAGAGCTCGCTTCTAGATTCAGGGAGTAAAATACTTCCCTTTTTACTAGCTGATATTTGCGAGGTAGACTTTTTCTCTTGAATCGCCTTTTTCGATAAGCAGAGCCGTGCTCTGGGCCAATTCTACCCCGGGCTCAGTGGGTAAGTAACCAAGGAGTACCAGCATTGGAGCTTATGGACCATTGCTGTTCTGGAAGTGGACCGCATGTGGCTTTGGCAAAACATCCAGAAGCTTTCCATAAGCGGTTTAAACCGCCTATGGTCCACACCGGCTAGCTGCTTATGGTCCACAGCCAGCCGGGCCGCCTTGACCACTGCTGGCTACCGCCTGTGATCCATAAGTGGATGCCTGTAGCAAATCCAGGAGCTTTGGGGGATATTAGATTCTTTTGAAAGCAAATTACCAGTCCCAGGCGGAGAACACCAACGCTATCTGGTAGCAAACAAAGGAGGACATGCTTTTTAAAATCATTGCAAAATTAATAAAAAATGTATTATTGCTTATTACTAATTCGTTTCGTATATCATTACCACTAAGAGAAGCAAGGTAAATGTAAATTTAGTAGGAACATTTTTAATTAATTTGGATTTAAGGACGCGTCAACCGTTAGGTCATAATGCACTACTCGCACCTAGGGGGAGGCGGAGGAGGGGCCCATGATGGTCAGAACCGGCCACGGGTAAGAGGGGGAAAAGGGGGGGTTCTCACGTCGCGGTTCTCATTGTCTTTTTCATCGTTCGTGGTGTCATTGTCTTCATCGTCGTCGAGGGGTCGTCAAGGGAAGGGGCAAGGTCTCCGATGACGATTGCCAGCGCCCGCTCTAGATTGGGGAGTTTTTTACCTTCTTACTATCTGATTTTGCGAGGTAGACTTTTCTATTGAATCGCCTTTTACGATAAGCAGAGTCATGCTCTGGGCCAATTCTACCCTGGGCCCAGACGGGGTAGCGCGCCTGTGAATTGTAAGTTAATGAAATTGGGTTTGCGGTGTGTTTGGTGATTATTTTGTTTTCAAAGTTCATTAAAAAAAGAAAATAAAAGTTAAAAAAATAGAAAAATAAAAAATGTTTATTTATTTAAAAAAATTATTTTTTAAGAGAATTAAAATTTTTTTAATAAATAACTTTAATGATAAATTAAGAAGAATGGTGTTTTTATTTTAAATTGACTTCGTGCAGGTATCAAATAAGTTTTGGGCCTTGAGGTTTTTTAAACAAAAACAACAAAAACCACACAATTAACATATGTTACGACGACGTGAGACACTTGGGCACTTCAACTGGTTAGGTTCATAATGCACCACTCTTACCTAGGGATGGGGAGGAAGGGCGATGCTGGTCGAAACCAGCCACGGGTAAGGGGGGGGGAGGGGTGATTCTTAAGTCGCTGTCGTCATCGTTTTTGTCATCGTTTATTGTGTCTTTGTCATTGTCGTCGAGGAGGTCGTCAAGGGAAAGAGAAGGTGTCCCCGACGACGATTGCCCAGAGCTCGCCTCTAGTTTCGGAGAAGACTCTCTTCTTACTACCTGATGTTTGCGTTTGTGGACTATATTTCTCTTGAATCGCCTTTTACGTTTAGCAGAGCCGTGCTCTGGGCCAATTCTACCCCGGGCCCAGACGGGGGTCACCCGGGAGCCATAGACTATTGATTTTTTAATGAAGCAACTAGTGTGCGTGTGAGCGCCTCTTTGAATCACTCTGCACAAACCGGGATCCGAACCTGGGACTCATAATCATGTTAACAAGACAAGTTAAGAATCGCCCTTTTCTTACTTCACTGACAACAAAAGTTAAAATCGATGACGAAATAATTACAACGTTTTTTTCTGATAGTTATGGGCTTAAAAGATAAACTGAACAACTCACTTTCACAATTGAGGGGCCGCGTGCATGACCCACTAATGATGTGTTAAGATATCTAAGGCGCCGTGAGATACTAGGGGGCGTCAAACGGTTCGTTCATATTGCGCCGCCTGTGATATCATATAGGATAATTTAATGTTTAGTGTGTTTGACGTTTACATTGTTTTCTAAGTTAACAAACGAATAGAAAACTCGTAATCAGCCCTAAAGCATTTTCCTCTACAAAACGACTCATCTCCAAACACTAAGTTATACGCCAGAGAAAAGGGGCATAAATTAGCCGCTGGTCGTAGAGTTTTCGAGGGTTTCCTGGAAATTGCCCCAGGAAACATTGCAAGCTTTTTTCAAACCATAAAATTTACTCAATACTTTACTAACTTCACTTTCAAAATAATGTAGGCCTTTTATATAAGAGTTATCCTCTGTTTTGAAATGAAATGTAGATGAAATCTTATTTTAATTATTTCATAAATAAAACAATAAATTTATATCGATTTTTTAAAATACCGTTTAATTTAAATTTTTAATTATTTGGATTAAGGTCTGTTTAGTGTTTACATATTCATGGTTATTGATTCATGTTCATCGATTATATTGAGCAACAAATAAAAACACATTAAAAATCCGATCTTTGTTCTCAGGAATCAGGAAAAAACTCGGTGTAAGTTTTGACTTATTGATTAACCGCATGAGAAATGACGCTAATTCAATCCCCCCTTTTCATCGTGTTTTATTTCCACCTCGCCACCGACAAGTAAGCTTCTCTTTGTTGACGAATAAGACTAGAAGAGTTGTAGCTTCATTTGATGATCCGGGTAAAAGTGACATTTGCTCCCCTGTATACATTTTGAACGCCCATTAACCTACTCTTTTTTTCATGAGGATTTTTTTTCGATTTCGTAAGAAAAAAATGTTTTGATCGCTTTTTCAAAGAACGTCTGTGAAGATCCATCAGTCAAATCAGCTGACTGTCTATAGGCTTAGCTTCCGCGCGCTCCTGATTCAAGGACATAACCCGATATATTTATGTTTTATATCCAGAGGTTTCACTTATTTACTAAATAATTAATTTAATGTACATCCTATTCAGTTATAAAACTCTTGTAAGAGCAGCTTACGTGCTCTAAATCTGATTCGCAGCAAAGGACACCGAAATTAAAAATTTTAAGTAGTAGGCTAACATAAATGCAGACAAAGTGGGAAAAACTGTTGTAATGTACCGCCTGCTCGCTCCTACTAGGTCCTGATAAATTACACTGTAAAAATAAACTCAATATCAAAATGTTACTTCGTATTGGCCACAAACTTCATATCAAACAATAACAATCAACTTCCAGGTAAACACTTAGCGGTGGCTTTAACATCTTCCATTGTTTGTTTATCTTTTACGATGTGTCAAAATGAGAATTAACTGCTAGACGAGACATTAAGACGATCCGTATCCATCTGGGCCCGGGGTAAGATTTGGCCCAGTGCATCCTCTGCCGATCATACAAGGCGAGATAAGAGGCCATCTCGTAAACATCAGCTGGTTAGCTCTAGTTTATTGGGTTAGAGGGCGCGTCAACCGTTAGTTCATAATGCGCCACTCTAGCTTAGAGCAGTGGTTCCCAAACTGTGGTACGCGTACCCCCAGGGGTACGTGGGGAGGTTCCAGGGGGTACGCGATAAAGTCCAGCATAACCAAACATTATTTGCTCTGTCTAAACAAAAGTTAAAAGTGGTGACAAAGAAAGATAAACCTAAACCACTGTGTGATTTTTGCTCTGAAAAATTTTTTCCAATAACCGTGTGAACCATCTCTTCTCCGCCGCCATTTAGAAACCAAGCACGTACAAAACAAAGACAAGGGCCCGTACAGTTTCTACAACGCCGGCTTCATGAACTTCAAGGGAGTGTGAAACAATTTCGATCGGTAACATCAGTGACGGTCAAAATGCACTTGATGCATCCGACATTTTGGAAATGGGTATTGATTATTATTTTCAATTATTAAAAAGTGTTATGTTTGAGCTAATAATTATTCATGGTTTAAACAAATTATTTGGAATAAGTTGTCGACGAAGTCATATGACAAGTGCGAAAGGCATCATATTTTGGTACATTCAGAATGTGACTTTGCATCGATGTCGGCTACCAGTGTTAGAATACGAGGCACGAGTTTTGGGAAACAACATAAATTGCAAAAAGTCATACGAATCGTGGAGAAACTAGGGGCTTCAACTGGTTTTAGTCATTATGCTCCTCCTAAAGTTTAATAATATATTTTTATTTTGTTTTAGAAGACCAAATAAATTAAAATGAACAAGATTATGATAAAAACAGACTTAGTGATTTTTTTTTTAAATATAAAATTTTGGATGTGCATTAAACTTTGATAAAGAACGGACATCCATTGAGAAATGTATCAAGGTTGTCGCCATCTATGATAAAAGTCCTTCATATTATTGTGAGAGGTCAAATAGCATGCGCAAAAAACACCACGTGTGTCGCATCTAGCAGCAACCTCTTCTCTTCTTAGGAGATATCCGTGAGTCAGACGTGTGTGGACAATTCGAATGTCACGTTCCATTTCACACAGCAGATTCAGAACGTGCGCTTTACACTGGGCTTACAGATATTATCGTCCTGGAACTTGAGTCTTCATAGAGAAATTGATTAGGACTTCAGAGATCATCTCAACGCAGAATGAACCACAATCGACTCGGGGAGCTCCTGTGTTAAGTCTACTAGGAAAACGCTCAGTTGGACGCGTTTTTTGAGCGAGCACCGGTACGTGCAACACACCCCAGTACGACATTCACATAATGTTACATACCAATTAGTCTTTAAAGGGCTTGACCGGGTTTAGCTGAAAATTTGTAAAATAGGAGAGAATGGATAAAATCCACCGCCATCTAGAGGACCTTGACATCATTTCTTTGGGAAAACTTTTTACTCTTGATTTCTTCTAGGTTTGGGAGTAAATAGTGACCGAATTCTTGTGCAAAATTTTCGTTGCCATGGTAACGTTACCTTTGTTAAATGTAATTTCTTCTACACTACTTATAATCAAAATAAAATTTACATATTCGTGACCGGACGGACATTCTAAATGATTTGGCCACCTCAGATTTTGTCGCCGTTTAGTTTGAAAAAAAACTTTCGATTAACTTTAATGTAACTTTTTAACTTTTTAAACGATTTAGCCACAAAAATATACAGCAACCAGCCTAGGTAGTATGTACATGTGAGCAAAAATTATAGGTCGATCAGAGAAACGGTGCGACCTGTATTGAAGCAGTAACAAAAAAAAGACATTCGAGCCATAAAGAGTCAAGTGGGGACGCTCGCTACGCTCGCTCAATGAAGCAGTGAATACATGGTACTACGATAACGAGAGAAATTAATGCGCTCCAACCCGGGTTTGGTCGTGACGCCGTCTGTGAAATTACAAATTTTTAAATGATTTCATGGTGTATTTGATGGTTGTATTGGTTTCATAGTTTATAAAAGAACAGAAAATTATACAGATGGAAGTAATGACAACGGACAACATATTTATGTGGAATGAATGATGAAGGATGTTTGATGTGGAATAAATTAAGTTAATCAAAATTACTTCGGATGAGAAATTATGTAAGTGTCACTGCGACTTCTTCATATTATCGGTTCCTTTATTTGGATTAAGGATTAGTTTAGCCTTCAAACCCCTTTTTAATAAGCTCTCAAACCTAATCAATCCTGCCCCCCAATGAACTCTTTAAACAAACACTTGAAAATGTTCCTTACTGCTAAAAGTTTTTATACCATTAAAGATTCCTAAGTGAGTAAATACACTTGTGAATGCTTAGGCTTACTAATGATTACGCATTCACTAATTACCATGTACTAATGCAGGCCTTTAACCTTAATTTAAATTAAAGATACCTGCCCTAGCATAGTAAGAATGTAACAACGTTTTATATGATCTGTATATAAGCTTATATTTATTGGTGTTAATTGGATAGTATGTTGTAATATTATATTTAGTCAAGCTTATCCTAGTTTAGGCATAGTTTTGACAAATGCCTATATATGTACACGTACCGATTCAATGGCAAAATAAATATGTACTCTACTTACTCTACCTTTAGTTGATAATGGCCACTGAAGCCTAGAGATAGGGAAGAAAATCCAATGCTAAACGTGAGAAACTAGGGCGCTTCAACCGGTTAGGTCATATGCGCCGCTGGAATGAAAGGAAATGAGAAGAGGAAGCAGGTATGTTTGATGATAGATAGTTTTTAAGTGTATAAAAATAACAAATGCTGGTCAGACAAGCCACGGGAGTGGGAGGTAGAAAGGGGGGGGATTCAAGTGTACTTATTTCAAAATGAATATGTCGATTGCGTAAGAAAAATTTTCTAAAATGATAAGCTGGAGTTGGAGTGAAGATAAAAGCACATATTGCTAATAGAAACTGTTCACAAAAGGTAAGCTGAATGGCATTGTTGCATGGATTTGAAACAACCGAGTTAATTAAAAGTACAACGACTAAACCAGATGATGGTTAAATGGCCTATGTGACTATAACAACCAAACACAATCAACACTAACAAACACATCCAACAACAAGATACTACTTATTAAAAACTAATATAAAAATTCATTCTACACATACAAAACTTAAACCTTTAATAGCCAAAAATAAATTCAACTTCAATCAAAAATGAACAATTTAGCAGAAATGAAACAAATTGTAAAGTTAAATCAACAATGCAATCACGGCCGTAAATTTTTTTATACAAAATGTCATTATCGACGCCTCAAATAAAATATTTTTATGGCTGGACAGAAAAAGCGTAGTTCTAATCTAAGAAAATATGCCAAATTTTATTACTTGTCATTTAAACGTAACCTATAGTTGATTTTTAAGCGTCAACCTTCATCATATGCTCCTGGTGCTGTCAAAACCGTGGGAAACAGACATGGTCACTCAAGAATGTTTGTTCAGCGAGCTACACCCGAGAACGGAGGCTATCACGAAACCACCTCTGAGCGGCTCAGCAGCCAAATCAACGCAGAAGTGGGACCTGTACGATGCTATGTCTTTATGGATAAACATATCTAAAAGAAGGTGAATAGGTAGTCCTAGGACCAAGGAATTATATATTAGGTTTTCAACTACATTCGCATTTTAATGATTTAAGGTCCTACCCGGCACCTCCACCAAAACCTATGGTGGAGGTGCGGGTCTCAGCGCGTATAAAGAGGGTTGAGCGAAAGCTACGCACTGCACAATAGTGTCAATATGTGTAACAAAACTTAATTGTAAAACTATACTAGGAAAACGCTTAAGTCCCGCCACGTTGTTGGATGAGCGTAATTGGTGCATTGAGCTGCCATGTGTTATGCGGATTTTCTGCTGTTCTCTGAAAAAATCAATACTAAGTTGAAGATTTTTTTTAAATTAAATTAAATAAAAAATTAATTAATTTTTTTTTTTTTTAATTAATTGTAATTTAAAAAAAGGAAAAAATCGTAATATTGAAATTTTCTTAGAAATAATTATTTGATTGCCTACAAATTTTACACAAATATATGAATTTATAAAATTAAGGTTCTGTGAAAAAATTATTACAATAGGATAAAGCATGTAGGTGTTATAAGTCAAAGAATTGTTTTAAAAAAGGAAAAAAAAAACGTAAAATTTCGATTTTCATGAGAAATAGTTTTTTGATTGCGCTCAATTTTCACACGAATACCTAAATTCATGAAATTAAGTTTCTGTCAAAAATCATTAAAATCTGACGAAGCATGTAGGTGTTATAAGCTGAAGAAATTTTTAAAAATCGAAAAAAAATCGTAAAATTGCGATTTCATGAGAAATAATTTTTCGATTGCGCTCAAAAACGTGGCAGTTCTTTGTTCAGAGATTTCGAAGGCCTCCATAAAATTTCATCTCAATTGGAGTATCGGTTTAGCCGGAATCGTGTTAACAGACACACAAAGATACAGAAAAAAAAAAAAAAACATTGCGGATTTTTTTCTCCAGTGTAGTGAAATGGAATCTTCGCTTCGCTCGCTACGCTCGCTACGCTCATCCAATTAAATGTTCAATTTATTCTTTTGAGTGAAGGTGCAAGCAAGATATGATCGAACGACAAACTGCCGGCTCACATTACTTGAATCTTGTTCTAGCACAACAAACATGACACGGCAAAGTAAACGTAAAGTGACCCTGAAAACTATGTGGAGTAGGCTTCATCTTAACACCGTATTATTGACAACGTGAGAAAGAAGGGCGCTTCAACCGGTTAGGTCATATTGCGCCGCCTGTGATATTCAAAGTTAATGAAAAGAGTTTATGCCGTGGTTGATGATTATATTGTTTTATAAGTTTATAAAATAAAATTATATAATGGCGATGATAGTAATAGCGAAAGAAGATTTATTTTAAAACTTTTTAATGTCTTACTACCCGTTGATGACATTTTTATTTATCAAGTTATTTTGTAGCTGTGGACCAAGTGAAACTATGTCAGTTTTAGTGGGGACTATTTCCAACAGACAGAAGTTTTTTTTGGTTTATTAATGCACCACTCTAGCCTAAGGGGGGGGGGGGAGGAGCGGCCCATGCTGGTCAGAACCAGCCACGGGTAAGAGGAGGAAGGGGGGTTTCTCACGTCGCGGTCGTCATCGTCTTTGTCCATCGTCGTTGACAACGAGAGAAAGAAGGGCGCTTCAACCGGTTAGGTCATATTGCGCCGTGAGTGATATTGTAAGTTAATGAAAAGAGTTTATGCCGTGGTTGATGATTATATTGTTTTTATAAATTTATAAAATAAAATTATATAATGGCGATGATAGAAATAGCGAAAGAAGATTTTATTTTAAAAACTTTTTAATGTCTAACTACCCGTTGATGACATTTTAATTTATCAAGTTATTTTGTAGCTGTGTACCAAGTGTAACTATGTCAGTTTTAGTGGGGGCTATTCCAACAGACAGAAGTTTTTTTGGTTTATTAATGCACCACTCTAGCCTAAGGGGGGGGGGGAGGAGGGGCCCATGCTGGTCAGAACCAGCCATGGGTAAGAGGAGGAAGGGGGGTTTCTCACGTCGCGGTCGTCATCGTCTTTGTCATCGTTCGTTGTGTCATTGTCATCGTCGCCGGGAGGTCGTCAAGGGAAGGGGGCAAGGTCCCCGACGACGATTGCCAGAGCTCGCCTCTAGTTTCGGGGAGTAAGATATTCCGCTCTTTCTAGCTGATGTTTGCGAGGTGGACTTTTTCTCTTGAATCGCCTTTTACGATTAGCAGAGCCATGCTCTGGGCCAATTCTACCCCGGGCCCAGACGGTGACAGAAGGTCTAGCAATGGGTTCCCCACTATTAATTTTATTTTATTAAGGACGCATCAACAGTTAGGTCATAGTGCGGCACTCTTGCATAGGGGATATGGGGTAGAGGGGCTCATGCTGGTCAAAACCAGCCACGGTTATAGTGAGTGCAAAGAGTACCTCTCAAACCGAAGTGTTGGATACGTTATATAGATGATATTTATTGCATTTGGCAACACGAAAGAGAATCTCTTGATATATTTCTAGAAGAAATGAATTCACAAGAACAAAGCGTTGTTTACTATGGAAATAGAAGCAGACGATCAGCTAGCTATCTTAGACGTGCTGGTTAAGAGAGGCGAGGACGGTAAGGTAGCACACACGGTGTACAGAAAGCAACACTCACGGACCGTTACTTACATGACGATTCTCACCACCACCCGAAACAGAACATGACAGTTTTAAATTCACTAACCATCAGGTAGAAACGTTTAACAGATAAAAACCACATTCACAGGGAACTAACGGTTTTGGAAAATGCATTTCTTCAGAATGGATATTCAGCAAAAACCATTAAACAAGCATTTTCAAGGACATCCAAGTTGAGGGAAGAAAAAGAAGACTCATTGGAACCAGTGGCTATAGCAGTGCTGCCTTTTGTTCACAAGACCACGGACAGAGTAAGTAGATTACTGAGTGAGAAGAACATCAAGACTAGTTTCTGTACAGATAGGAAAATTAGCTCTTTCATTCGACACGTTAAGGATTCTAATACATTTGACGGTCGCGGAATTTACAAGATACCATGTGAACGTGGAGATGTCTACATTGGAGAGAACGGGAGAAAAATGTCAACCAGCTTAAAGGAGCACGAATGACACATACGACTGGGTTTAGCAGAGCAAATTCGAGATGATAGAGGAGTAAACGATTTGCAAAGACATCAACGCATGTTCATCAACAGGCAACAATGAACCAACTTGTTGGACACGATTCCAACCGCGGCGACTCCAGGATCAACATAACAAATAGCAGAGAGAACCAAGCCAACCCTGTCGACGCTGCCACCACCGACGAGCGAGCATTGTCCAAGCACAGACCGGTATTTTCAACAGGAAACACCGACCTCAACTTGTTGGACACGATTCCAACCACGGGTGACTCCAGGATCAACAAGGCTAATAACAGAGACAGAGGTTTTAGATTATGAAAGTGTCTTACGGTATAATCTTTGATAAACAATATAGGTTTAATAATTAGTTATGGGCTTGACGACTCTATTATTGCATTATTGACATTCGAGACGATGAGCGGTGATAGTAAGAGTGCAGGGCAATAACTAAAACCCAGGCCTTATAGCTTCGGGACAACTAATGTAGAACCCCGTGAGAAACTAAAACGCTTGAACAGATTGTGTCATATTGCGCCGCATGTGATATTGTTAGTGAATAAATTGATTGAGTTTGTTGATTGTTAATGATAAGATAACATTGTTTTCTAAGATTCTAACAGAAAATGATTAATGTATTGTATTATTTGTATAAACGGCGCATCAACAGTTCGTTCACAATGCGCCACTCAAGCCTAGGGATGTGGCGAGGAAAGTGGGGCTTCTCACGTCGCGGTCGTCATCGTCTTAGTCATAGTTTGTGCTGTCATTTTTGTTGTCGTCAGGGAGGTCGTCAAGGGATGTGGAGGGATCCCCGACGACGACTGCCAAAGTTTGCCTCTATAGTTTCAGGCAGCTAGCAATTATAGAAACATTTTATTGTAAATAATAATTATTATGATGGAAGTGCGAGAGCAATCACGTAAACTTACCAGATTTTAAAAATTATATTGTACAATTTGTAGCTATTCATAAAACAAATATTTAAGAGCCTTTAAAAAAACTGCATAGTTCTGAGAACAGGCCCTTGTAAGGTAATTCAAATTACCAGTTTGGTTTCAAATCTGGTGAATTCATGATGTAACCAGACATTATCAGGAATAGGGGCACGTCAACCGGTAGATATGTGCACCGCCCTCAAAATTTGAAGTAAATAAATAGTATATTTCAATTAGTATTTGGTATAAAATAAATAAAAAATAAAAATGTTTTAAGAGTCAACTCACTGAGTTTTATAACTGATTTTCAGTAGAGGAAAGCAAAAAAAAAAACTGGAACAACCGTTTATTAGTGTTGTGGGTGGAAATTTGCTGCTTGAAATAAGTTTGTCGTTACTTTAAATAAAGCTGTCTCTCTTTAACAAACCATGTTTTCTAAGTTTCTATTTAATTGCAATCCAAAGACGACATGAGAAACCAGGGCGCATCAAAACTGGTCAGGTCATATTGCGCAGGATGTTATCTGTTATTTTGAGTTTATGGGGTGTTTGATAATTTATATTGTTCTCAGTTAAAAGGAAACGACGGAGAGCGCGTAATAAAAAAAATATAATAACTTCACCAATTACTCTTGTTCTAAATAAAAAATTATTTACCTTTGAAGTTTTGTTCGTTTACAAGGTTTAATTAAAAGGAATCTTGGAATTTGTGTAGCAATTACTTCAGGTACTGAGAAGCAAGACCAGAGAAAAACCCAACGGGGAAAAACTGCAGCTTCTGAATTCTAGGATGAATGTTTCTTTACGCAGAAACTTAGTGAAACAAAACGCGATCGATATTGTCAAAGAGTAAGGAATAGGAAGTTAATCCCCGAGGTAGAAATAACAAGGTTTGCAACTACGGGGACTGAACCTACAAACTTTAATTAGAACATATCATATCCATCATATGATAGAAGTTCTTATGATTGAGAGAGATCAAATTGCGTGCGCAAGGCATCATATGGGTAAAATACTTCTTCATAAATGCTAAACGGTTAAAGGTAAATCACCATGTGTGACGATGTCATTTGTAAAGAATTATCTCAATATCAAGACGTTAATTCGTATTAGGCCACTAGCCCTCCGTGATGTCAAACAATAACCAATCAACTCCAGGTAAACACTAAGCGGTGGGCTTTAACATCTTCCATTGTTTGTTATCTTTTTAACATGTGTCAAAATGAAAAATAACTGCTAGCTGAGACATTTAAGACGATCAGTAACTCCATCTGGGCCCGGGGTAAGATCTGGCACCAGTGGCATCCTCTGCCGAATCATTACAAGGCGAGATAAGAGACCATTCGTAAACATCAGTTGGTTAGTTATAGTTTGTTAGGATAGAGGGCGCGGTCAACCGTTAGTTCTATAAGCGCAACTCTATAGCTTAGAGCTAGTGGTTCCCAAACTGTGGTACGCGTCCCCCAGGGGTACGTGAGGAGTTTCAGGGGTAGCGATAAAGTCCAGCATAACCAACATTAGTTGCTCTGTTATAATCAAAGTGGTGACAAAAAGATAAACCTAAACCACTGTGTGTTATTTGCTCATGAAATTCTTTCCCACTAACCCTGTGAACATTCTTCTCGCACGCCCATTTAGAAACAAGCACGCTACAATACAAAGACAAAGCCTTGCTGTACAGTGGCTAACAACGCAGGGCTACATAACTTCAAGGTAGTGTGATAACAATGCGATGGGTAAACATTAGTGCGGTCAAAATCCACTTGAAGCATACCCGACATTGTTTTGGAAATGAGGATTGATTATTCATTTACAAATTGTAATATTTCCGATAAAAAGTATATGATGGTAAAACAAATTAACTTCGAATAGCTTGGTCGACGTCATTGATAGTGAGCAAGCATTGGGTAAATTCCAGAATGTGACGTTGCATCCGTGGTCGGCATACCAGGTTAGAATACGATGACGAGTTTGGGAAAACAACATAATGGTGCACGGTAGCGGTAACATCGCACAAATTGTTACCATTCGGGCCACACGACGTCGTGGAGAAAATATGGGCGCTTCAACCGTATGGCATATTGCTCAGACTGTATTATTGTAAGTTAATTACATGAATTTAATGGTGTTTAATGATTAAAAAATGTTTTCTTAGTTAATAAAAAAGATTGCACGTAAAAGATGATAGTGAAAGTCATTAAGAGGGGTTAGTTATTTATTTGAATACAAATTGAATATTTATGAAATTGTTTGAAAATGAAGAATGAGATAGTTTGTCGCCGTTATCAAAGAAAACAGACTCTACATCACGACCTCATGTTTTTGATACGTTTTGCTGTGTTCGGAAATAAATTTCAAAAACAATTTGAGCAAGGACAACAATCAACACGAACCTTTAACGTCTGGTGTCTGAGCTTGGGAACTTGGGTTGGCGACCACATCAACTGACGCCTGTTGCGACACCTGAAACAAGAAAAGATAAGGGCAAGGACTAGGTGGATGTCGTTGTTTTTATTAAATTTATTTGGATGAAGATGTGTCACCCGTTAGGTTATAATGTTCCTACTCTATCCTAGCCCTCCGTCCCTCGCGCCGGAATTCTTAAACACCACACTCGCGTGGGGTTTCTCGAAACCCCAATTATTTTGGGCTGTAATTAGTGCAGTAGGATGCGTTTGGGATTCTTCTGGGCTTCATATGATTTGTGCGAACTACTATGTAGGCTGATTCGTTACTGGCGAGGACACGTGAACTAAAACGCCAATGCACATTTTTTGTATGAAATATTTTTTATTGTATTGTTCAGAGTAACAAAAAGGATATTTTCACAAATAGTCAAAAAAGTGTCAAAAAACATGCCAATTTTGGTTCGGTTTCACCTTTAGTAATAAACATTGAACAGTTAGTAAATTGCAGAAGAATTTGTGCCAAAATTCCAAAATTTTAAAAATTTGAGCCAAAATAGCATTGAGTTTCCCTATACAGTTACAGTAACGTGATCACTCGCGCGGGTTTCACAACCCCAGCCAGTTTCAGACCGGCAATATAACGACACTAAAAGCCCTAATGATAGAGGGTTACAATTTCTCTTACAGATAGAGTGACTGAAGCGTAATGGAATCTAGAGTCGGTAAACAGTCCGAGGCACCAAAAAAAAGAGTCGAATGTAGACCCTGGGGTTTGTAGAACCCCACGCGAGTGACGGAGGGCTAGGAGATATGGGGAGGAAGAGCCATGCCTGGTCAGAACCAGCCACGGAACAAGACGTCGATCGTCTCATGTCTTTGCAAGTGAGATCAAGCTATACAATGAAAGACACTTCAGTGCGCACTCAGTGGACACGTAGTGGATACCATAAGTTAATTATGACTTTATTAAAAGCATTTCTTTAATCTCGAAGCTTATAAGTAAAGTAATACTGATGCAAAATTCGATCTGTACATTAATTTATTTAATTTAATTAGTAACCAATTATTAATGTGAAAAAAGTAAACATCAAGTTCGATTATGGCTGATTTTGAATGAGAGTCATGGTGGTCAGACACCAGCCACGGTTAAGGGGAGGAAGGGGGGTTTCTCACGTCCGGGTCGTCCATCGTCTTTGTCGATCGCGTCGGGGAGGTCTTAAGGGAAGGGGTAGGTGTCCACGACGACGTTTTTCCAGACTCGCCTCTAGTTTCGGGGAGTTTATATACTCGCTCCTACTAGTGAGAAGTTAATTGTTTGCGAGTTTGCGAGGGCGACTGTTTCTTTTGAATAGCCATCTCGATTAGCAGAGCCATGCTCCCTTGGGCTAGTTAATCATTAAAAAAAGGTTGAATGAAGGGGAAGAAAAAATGTTGTTTTGTTTTAAATTAAGAAAATAATATGAACAAGTTTTTAACTATACCGGCCATTTCATTCAACGCGCAACAAATGATTTTATGGATTAAGGCGCGTCAACGTTTTATGGTTTCATATTTGCGTAACTCTAGCCTAGGGGATTTCGGAAGAACGTCCAGCATGGTCGAACCAGCCACTGTATAGGTTGGAGGAATCGAGGGATCTCGAGGCGCAGTCGCATTTGTCTTCGTCATTCGTTCTGGTGTCACGTTCCGTCTTCATCGAGAAGTCGTCAAGAAAAAGGGGAAATAAACGTACTCCGACGATGGGACTCCAGAGCTCGAGTTCTAGTTTCGCGCACCCTGGGCCCAGGAGGGGTAACACCCTGGGGTGTATACTACTGAAAGCTGAAATACACCTGATTGGATGAGAGTAGCGAGCGTAGCAGAGCGGAAGCGCAAAAAGACTTCAATTTCACTGGACCCCCAAAAATTTAGCTCGCGTTGTTTTTTTTTTTTTTTTTTCGTCCTGTTGTTCGCTCGATTCCGGGCAAACGGGGCAATATGAGATCTTGAGAAAATGGACCGGACCTTCGTTTTCTTGAACTAGAGGGTGGTATCGTTATTTTCGGGTACAATCGAAGAACATTTCTCATGAATATCGTACCTTTTACGATTTTTTCGATTTTTTAGTGCGATATTTTCGTGACAATTTGGGCCGATTCCGGACCAACGGGGGGCTAGAACGTTCATTTATTTCACATGGACATAAGATTAGGTGATGTAGTACCTTTTTTGAAAGAAAAAGATGAAAAAATTTAGCTAGAATCCATAGAAATAAAGGTTTTAATATTAGTTTTTCAATTTTTTAGTGCGATATTGTCGTCACATTTGAGGCGATTCTGACCAAACGGGTAGGGGCTACACGTTCAGATTCACATGGACATTAAGGTATGGTGATGTAGTACCTTTTGAAGAAAAAAGTTGAAAAAAATTAGTCAGAATCTACAAAAAATAAAGGTTTTAATATGAAGTTTTTTTGAAGGTGTTATACTACCAATTAAACAAATAACAATAGAAACTTGACAACCACTCACCTCCACAAGCATTCAAAAAGCACTTGCAAAGAAAAAATGTGCAAACAAACGCACAAAACGCAAAAACAAAACTTACAAAAAAAAACGCTATCCATCACGCGTGGGACTTTAGCGTTGTCCTCGTGGTTAATGAAACGCAAAGACAGAGGAATATGCATTGAAAACGTCACGGGGCAACTCCGGCGAAGAAGGACGGCAATTGATCTACCCCGGCCCAGACGGGGCCAAACCCCGGATAACCCCTGGGTGTATACTACTGAAAGCTGAAATACCTGATGGTAATGAAAACGCAAGAAGAGGGAAATATGCATTGAAACGACACGGGGAACACTAGGCGAAGAAGGACGGCATTATTCTACCCAGGGCCAAGACGGGGGTAAACACCACCTGGGTTGTATACTAATGAAAGCTGAAAATACACCTGATGGTGAATGAACTTTCTTTGCCAAGAAGAGGAAATATGCATTGAAAGTCACGGGGCAGACCTAGGCGAAAAGGACGGCATTGATTCTACCCACGGGCCCAGGACGGGGGTAACACCCTGGGTGTATACTACGGAAAAGCTGAAATACACCTGATTGGTAATGAAACGCAAGAAAAGAAGAGGAAATATGCAGGATAACGTTCACGGGGCAACTAGGCGAAGAGGACGGCATAGGATTCTACCCCGTGCCAGCACGGGGGGTTAACACCCTGGGTTGTATACTACTGAAAGCTGAAATACATCTGAATGGTTATGAAACGCAAGAATGGGAGGAAAATATGCATTGAAACGTCACGGGGCAAACTAGGTGAAGAAGTACGCATTGTATTCTACCCGGGCCCAGACGGAGGTTGGTAACACAATGGGTTGTATACTACTGAAAGGCTGAAATACACCTGATGGTAATGAAACGCAAGAAGAGGAAAATATGCATTGAAAACGTCACGGGGAACTAGGGCGAAAAGAAGGACGGCCATTGCTTCTTACCCCGGGCCCAAACGGAAATTAGCACCCTGGGTTGTATACCTACTGAAAGCTGAAATCACCTGTTGGTAATGAAACGCAAGAAGAGGGGAAATATTGCATTGAAACACGTCACGTCGGGTCAACTAGGCGAAGAAGGACGCTTGATTCTACCCGGGCCCAGACGGGTTTGGTAACACCCTGGTTGTGTAACTACTGACAAGCTGAAATACACCTGAGGTAATGAAACGCAAAGAAGAGGAAATATGCATTGAAAGTCACGGGGCAACGAGGCGAAAGAAAGAAGGGACGGCATTGTGAATTCTACCCCGGGTACCCAGACAGGGGCTAACAACCCTGCGCCATCGTAGACTACTGAACGCGAAATACACCTGATGCGTAATGAAACGCAAGAGAGGAAAATAGCATTGAAACCGTAACGGGGCGGCAACTAGGGCGAAGAAGGGACGGCATTTGATTTACCCCGGCAGCCCAGGACGGGGGGTAACACCCTGGGTTGTGTCTAGCTGAAAGCTGACCATACACCTGATGGTAATGAAACGCAAGAAGAGGACATATGCATTGAAAACGCACGGAGGCCACTAGGCGAAGAAGGACGCATTGATTTCTACACCGGGCCCAGACGGGGGGTCGCACCCCTTGGTTGTATATTAATGAAAGCTGAAATACACCTGATGGTAATGCAACGCAAGAAGAGGAAAAAAAAAAATATGCATTGAAACGTCACGGCTCTTTTGGGCAACTAGGCGAAGAAGGACGGCATTGATTCTACCCGGGCCAGACGGGGTAACACCCTGGGTTTTATACTAAATGAAAAGCTTGAAATACACCTGATGGTCAATGAAACGCAAGAAGAGGAAATAGGCATTGAAACGTCACGGGAAATAGAGAAGAAGGGAAAGCATTGATTCTACCCCGGGCCCAGACGGGGGTAACACGGTTGTATACTACTGAAGCTGAAATACACCTGTGGTAATGAAACGCAAGAAGAGGAAAATATGCATCTGAAACGTCACGGGGCCCAGGCGAAAAACGGACGGCACGATTTTCTACCCGGGCCCAGACGGGGGTAAACACCCGGGGTTGTATACTACTGGAAAAGTGAAATCACTTGATGGTAATGGAACGCAAGAAGAGGAAATATGCATTGAACGTACGGGGCAACTAGGCGAAGGAATGGACCGCATTGATTCTAGATTGAAATTCCATGCAGGAATCAAACGGACGTGAGAAACTAGTGAGCTTCAACCCACAGCAGCATGTTATATTGTAAGTAAAAATTGAGTATGTTGTTTATTTCTAGTTTAAAAAAAATTAAGCGGTAATAGGAAAATAACGTTATTTGGTTGAAGATTGAATTTTTTACTATGATATGTGATGGAGTTTAAGATAGTTTTGTCGACTTTGTCCTTAAGTGATAGAAGTTTTTTGTGTGAGTGTGAGAGAATTTAAATTGCATGCAAAATCATTACAATACAGGTAGGTGTTACATTCTGGACACATATGTCGCATTCCAGGAATAACCTTTTAACGAGTTTTAAGATATCCGTGAGTAAGGGACTTTTTTTTATTATTATTTGATCAGGATGCGTAACCGTTAGGACATAATGCACCACTCTTAACTAGGTGGGGGAGGGGCCCCTGCTGGACAACCAGAAACGGGTTAAAGGGGGGGGGGGGGTTTATGGCGGTCTCAAGTCGCGGTCGGCATTGTCTTTGTAATCGTTCGTGGTGTCATTGTGTCGTCATCGTCGTCGAGTGGCCGTCAAGGGAAGGGGGCAATGTCTCCGACGGACGATTGCCAGAGCTAGCCTCTACATTCGGGGAGTACTATACTCCCCTTCTTACTACCTGATGTTTGCGAGATGGACTTATGTCTAAATCACTTGTACGATTAGCTGTGTTTCGGGGCTAAGATCAAACCCACGGCACAGGCTGCGGATTCAAGGATACAGAAAAACCTAACGAAATGAGATGTTTACAATTTATACATTAAATTTATAACTTTAACAATGATAATAATTACAACATGCAACTTGGCACTGCAACCGGTTTTGTCAATTTTCGCCACCGTGATACAGTTATCAATAAATTCGGAATTAATAAAACAAAAAAGGTTTTTTTTAGTTTAGTTTATTTGAATGAAGGGCGTATCAACCGTTAGGTAATAATGAGCATTTGAATAGCCGTATCTAGGTTGGCACACCTGTCATCGAACATGTAGTTATAGATTACTTTGTTGGTTCAGCCACAGCTATATGTCACATCCAAGATTGTTCTTATCATAATGAGGAGATAGCCAGCGATTGAACCGGCGCTTCCACCTATTAAGTTTTCCGGTCTTGATGGTATCATGGGTCAAATCTTCAAACCAATGCAAAATAATTATGGCTATATTTACTGCTTTAAATTTTTAATGCTTGTCTCACGTTCCAATATTTTCCAACTGCCCGGAAAGTTGCTAAAGTAATTGCCTTCCTCAAACCAGGCAAATCGCTCTTGAGACCCTAACAGCTACAGACCGATAAGTCTTCTATCCGTCATGTCCAAAATGTTCGAGAGAGTGCTGCTGACAAGACTGCAGAAACACGCTGAAAGCCACGCAATCTTCTCCCCGGAACAATTTGGATTTCGGGCAGGGCATTCGTCAGTTCATCAAGTTGCACGTGTATTTTTCTCCCAACTGCGCGCGACAACCAATAGAAGACGGCAGCCTTTTTCCCGGGGACGTTGCAAAGAATTCGATCGAATGTGGTACGAGGGCCTTCTCAGCTAGCTCATCTCCCTCGACTTTTCTCCGTATTATATTATTGAACTTAAAAAATCATTCCTTCTAGAGCATTCATTCTTCGTTCAATGGAATGCCTCTCTCTCCTCCCAACGCTTTTTTTAAATTTTTATTTGGGTTAAGGACGATTCAACCGTTAGGTCATAAAGCACCACTCTAACCTAGGGGGGGGGGGTTAGGAGGTGCCCATGCTGGTCAGAACCAGCCACGGGTAAGGGAGGAAATGGATTTTTGTGTTTGTTTTTTGTTTATTTGGATTAAGGACGCGTCAACCGTTAGGTAATAATGCACTACTCTAACGTAGGTAGGGGGTGGGGGGGAGGGCCATGTTGGTCAGAACCACCCGCGGGTAAGGGGAGGAAGGGGGGGTTTCTCACGTCGTTCGGTCGTCATCGTCTTTATCATCGTTCGTTGTTTCATTGTCATCGTCGCCGGGGGGTCGTCAAGGGAAGGGGGCAAGGTCCCCGACGACGATTGCCAGAGCTTGCCTCTAGATTCGGGAGTAATATACTAGTAAGAAAGTTAGTAAGTAAGTAAGTAAGTAATTTATTTCATTCATTCATTTGACTGAAACAGAGTAAAAGTATAACACTTCCGCCTATTCTCTAGAGAGAGAGAGAGAGAGAGGGGGAGTGAAAATGAATAAGGTGATAAAAAAATTTAAGGTTAACAAATGTTATAGATAATACATAAATAAATGAAAATAAAACAATATGAAACATAAAAAATGAAATTAAACATTTACAATGATGCACAAAATAATAAGTACACATTGTAAATATTGATATTAATGACAATCAACAAGGTCATTATTTGGAAGAGCCGCCAGATAGAAACTCATGAAGTGAGTAATAACTGTTTTTAAAGCAGGAAGGACTTAAAAATTAGATTTGAAAGAATTGTCAGATGGGCAAAAGCGAATTTTATTCGGAAGGTTATTATAAATTATTGATGCTAAGTAGTATGGACCTTTAGAGAAAAGGGAAAGATTATGAGAGGAAATGAAAACCCAAAATTTGGGCTGGAACGTGTAAAGTGATCATGAACAGTTGTGTTTTTGCTGGAAGATGTGGGTATTAAGGCGAACAAAAAGAGATGCTGACTGAATCAGGACACATGCTAGTGTTGGGATTCCTAATTGTCGTAAGATTTTCCCGACAAGATCGCTTTCTAGAAGCTCCCGCTATTATCCTGATTGCTCTTTTCCCTGGAGGATGAAGACTCTTTTTGCATGAGGGGGATGCACCCCAGAAAATGCCCATACGATAGGTGGGAGTGGATAAATGCAAAGTTTTGTAATAATCAAAATATGAGGTTGGACTATAGTTTAAAGTTTCCTGAGTATAAAGCACCCACTAAGAATTTTAGATAAAATAATAATGTTTGTTTGACCCGACCAATCCAAAGTCTCTGTTAGGATTAATCCTAAGAGTTTAAATGAATAACAGCGAATTATGTGGTTGCTCCCAATTTGGATTAGAGGGCTTGACAGGGGTATATTTTGGGGAGTATGAAAAATTTATGTAAAAGGTTTGGGAAGAAAAATGAAAGAATGTTTTGCTGACAGTACTGAGACATTTGCACGCCTTTTGATTTAATATCATTGGAAAACTAGATATATTGTGTTTGGGGGCAGTTAGCAGATGACTGAAGTCATCTGCACACTGTATAAGAAGTCCACCGGTTAGGTGTAGCTGCAGGTCATTAAATGAAGGAGGAAAGCTAAGGGACCTAATATAGAGCCTTGAGGGACTCCTTTAACTAATTTTTGAGGATCTGAGAGAATTGTTTTTGTTTTGTTATTGTCAACAGTGCGGATAGCCACTACTTGTGAGCGCCAGATAGGTATGATGAAAGCCAACTTTGAGCAATACCTCTGATCCCATAGTACTCCATTTTTGACAGAAACGTCCTGTGATCAATTGAATCAAATGCCTTTGCTAAGATCATAAAATATGCTAACTGCCTGTTCTCCTTTATCAAGGGCGGAATATACATGTGAGAGGAAACTGTAAAAAGCGGAAGTTTTTGATCTATTTTAAGGAAACCATGTTGACTTGGTGAAAGAACGTTGTGATGATTGAGATGTGCCATAAGGGGGTCATGGGATGATGTAAATTTATAAACTTTAGAAAAAGACGATAAGATTGAGATGGGGCGGTAGTTGTTTTTGTCAGATTTTTTCCCTTTTTCTTATAAGATTGGTATTACCTTTGCTATTTTAAGATCAGAGGGAAAGATACCTGATGAAATAGACTCATTAATAAAGTAAGATAGGGGAAGAGATAAAAAGTGGAAGCATTTTGCCAAGGTGATCCTGGAATTTCATCCAGCCCAGCTGAGTGTCTTGTCTTAGTTTTTTCAATATATTTGCCACTTCACTGGGAGTGTTGGCTTCAGAAAAATGGTTTGAACTGGGCTAGGGAACCTTTTTTGGGTGATATTGTGAAGAGGGTTTAGAATTCCCTGTTGAAATAGCTGATGGCACATTAAAGGTGGCCTTCATAAATAGCTGATGTTTGCGAGGTGGAATTTTTTGTCTTGAATCGCCTTTTACGAACAGCAGAGCCATGCTCTGGGCCAATTCTACCCCGGGGCCCCGACAGGGGATTTAGAGAATCCTTACGACGACGACGTGAGAAAATAAGGCGCTTCAGCCCGGTATGGGCCGCTTGTGAACGGTAAGTAAATAAAATGAATTAATGGTGTGTTTGATGATTATATGGCATTAAATTTTTTTAGAAAAGAAATTGGAACCGATGATAGTAATCAAAAGAAAATTTTTTTTTTATAAAATTAATAACGGGGTTTGTGAATTTAAATTTGGTTAAAATACATTTCCAGAAATTGCGTGAGTAAGGCATCATATTTGTGACCTACATTCTGCTAACATATGATGTACGATAAGATGGCAAAATTTAAAAAGCGAGCAAAACAAAAACAGACCAGCATATCCTTCGTCCTTGTTCAGTAAGGATCTTTGTTCATTTAGAGAAGACGATGAATAAATAGATAAAACCCCACGTAGATACCGTCTCACACTCGAAAGAGATGTGTTATACACGGTTCAGTGCTGCAGACGAGGATCGTATACTGATGTTTGTTTAGTTTGGTTTATTTGGATTAAGGACGCGTCAACCGTTAGTCATAATGCACCACTCTAGCCTAAGGGGGGGGGGAGGAAGGGCCTATGCTGGTCAGAACCAGCCACGGAAAGGGAGGAAGGGTGTTTCTCACGTCGCGGTCGTCATCGTCTTTGTCATCGTTCGTTGTGTCATTGTCATCTTCGCCGGGGGGTTGTCAAGGGAAGAGGGCAAGATCCCCGACGACGATTGCCAGAGCTCGCCTTTAGATTCGGGGAGTAATAAACTACCCTTCCTACTAGCTGATGTTTGGCGAGGTGACTTTTTCTCTTGAATCGCCTTTTACGATTAGCAGAGCCATGCTCTGGCCAATTCTACCCCGGACCCAGACGGGGAGATCAAAGGCGCGTCAACCGTCAGGTCCTATTACGCCACTCTAGTCTACGGGCTGTGGGGTGGAATGTCCCAAGCAGGACCAAACCATCCACATAGTGTGTGTTGTCATGGTCATAATTCTGTTTATATATCTTTAATATTTTTATTGTTATAAGGTTGTCATCCTCCAATTTTTTACATTGAACCTATGCTCTTTTCTCGCATTAAATGGAGGAATTTGTTGCAGAACAGATAATAAATAATCAAACTTCCTATACTGCAGAATACAGCTTTTATTGTTTATTTGGTTTAAAGGGGTGCGTCAACGTTAGATCGTAATGCACCACTCTAGCATAGGGATATCGGGAGTAGGAGCCATGCTGGCCAGAACCAGCCACAGGTAGGGGGAGAAATTGGGGAGGTTCTTGCGTCGCGGTTGTCATCTTCTATGTCATCGTCCTTCGGGGAGGTCGTCAAGGGAAGGGAACGTGTCCCCGACGACGACCGTCAGAGCTCGCCTCTACTTTCGGAGAGTAATATTCTCTTCTTCTTACTCCCTGATGTTTGCGAGTAGTATTCAATAAGCATATTCTGTGACCCAGCCAGCGAAATACCAACGTACAACGATAACGTGAGAAACTAGGGCGCTTCAACCGCTTAGGTTATATTATTACTACGCCTGTGGATTTGAAAGTTATTGGAATGAGTTTTATGATATATTTCATGATTATATAGGCCTAACAGTTTTCGAAGTTTATAAAAGAAAAGAAAACTTATTTATTTGAATTAAAGTAAATAAATAAAGGAACTGTTTTAATAATAGAACGAAATTTTGTTAAATAAATTACAAAACCACGTATGCAAATAAACTTAGTAAAACAAAGGTTAAACAATGCGAACCCCGTCTTGTGACTACGACGTGTTTTTATACCTCAATTACAATTACAAACACCATCATTGATTTAATTCAATTTTCCACAAAAGATTTGTCTTGTTTTGTTTATAAGTAAGAATATTATGTATTTTTATTCAAGTAGAGACGACTTCGCCGACCGCAAGTGTAGAGGAAAATGTGTTTGGATTAAGTCATAGAAATATCGAGGAAGCAAAATGTCAAAACATACATAGGGCGCGGGCGATACGCGTCAAGTGTTCACAACGCAACGAGAAGCGTGAGTGACCTTGATGTTTGTTAATATGTGTTTATTAAACTTCCCGCATTGACGGTTAGAAAAGTTTAATTTGTCTGTTCTCTTTCACAGGCGCAGTCGAAAAGCACAATGCGGTAATCTTAAGACTCTACGACGACGTGAGATACTAGGGCGCTTCAACCGGTTAGGTTATTTTGCGCCACCTGTGATACTGGAAGTTACTAAAATGAGTTTATGTTGTGTGTGATGAACATATTGTTGTCTAAGTATAAGGAAATATAATAGATAAACCGAGGGAAATAAATAAAAGTTAAAACACTTTGTTTTGTTTTTTTTTTGGATTAAGGACACGTCAACCGTGAGGTAATAATGCACCACTCTAGCCCGGGGGGGAGGGGGGGCATACTGGTCAGAACCAGCCACGGGTAAGGGAGGAAACCCTTTTCCTTAATTGTAGCCTAGCTGTTTAGCTGGGCCCCCTATAAAATCATTCTGGCGAGGCCAGCCTGCAGTATACAACAAATCAAATCAACCAGAGGAAAAATCAAGTCTATTAACCTCAGCCTTCAACAATCGTATTCTATTAAGCAATCCAAATATTTGTGACGATATTCAATATTATCATAGCCAATTGTGCAAACACGTCTGGCATTGCTCTGTGTGGCGTTTATACTTTATACCTTCGCTTGTTTGGGTTTACACAATGTGTGAAGTGAAATAACCCCACGCGTCTGCGTCGTAGCACTACTTTCATTGCGCTCCGTAAAGAAATAGTTCCTGGTATTATTTTGTTAGAGTTTGATTTATATGCAATTACAATTCTTTTACAAATAATATTTTATTGCAATATTTGTTTTTTAATGCATTATTTTGTTCTAATGGGATGTTTGTTTAATATATATAATTTAGCGTGCTATCTAAAAAACGCACTACTTACACTTGAAGCTGCATCTAAGCAGCAGCTGTAGAGCGTAAGCTGCGCAGATGCGTAGCGTTGGGTTTACATCGCATTATCAACATGACCTTATATAATATATGTATATGGTTAATCATTATACCTATTGATTTCAATTATAAATTTTTGATAACTGATTTGGAATGAACTAAATTTATAGGATAATATTTTAATTGAAAGAAATACCTCGCGATATTTACCAACCACACAACACGTAGTTCGCATAAAGCCAACAGAAGATTAAATTATCAATCGCAGGTCTTTATAATCAAAGCTGCTCAATTTAACCAATCTAGATCGATAGTTTGAGAAAAAACCTAGAACACATTGTAAAATCAGAAATTTTGGTATCATAGGAGTGAGAGGAAAAAAATCTTAACCCACAAACAATCTGCTGAAATCAGAGTTATGTGATGGGCATGACTTATTATTCCCTAAATCCAATTTTTTGATAATATAATGGATTAAGGGCGCGTCAACCGTGAGGTCATAATGCACCAGTCTTGCCTAGGTTATATGGCGAGGAGAGGCCCAAACTGGTCAGAACCAGCCACGGGTAAGGCAAGGAATGGGGGGCTCTCACGTCGCGGTCGTCCTCGTCTTTGTCATCGTTCCTGATGTCAATCGGTCAACATCGTCGGGGAGGTCGTCAAGGAAAGGGAAAGGGTTCCCCGAGGACGACTGCCAGAGCTCGCCTCTAGTTTCGAGGAGTTAAATTTACTCTTCTTACTAGCTGCTTTTTGCGAGATGGACTTTTTCTCTTGAATCACCTTTTACGATTAGCAGAGCTATGCTCTGGGCCAATTCTACCAATTCCACACATATTGACATAGAGTTCCTAGAAGACTCAACAGCCTGGCGAGACCAGAAAGGGGATAGCATGCTCCGGACAACGCCCTAGCTAGAAGGTTGAAATGTGTTTTTTTTTTAATAGCATCAGCGAAGCCGACGAAAACGGACATTGGTTTTGACGACGACGTGAGAAACTAGGGTGCTTCAACCGGTTAGGTCATATTGCGCCACGTGTGATATTGAACGTAATGAAATAAGTTTATGGTGTGTTGAAGCTTATTTTGTTTTTCAAGTTTATAAAAGGAAAGGAAATTATGGTGATAGTAAGAGCAAAAGAAAAAAGAAAAGTGTTTATTTGAATGGAAATAAATAATAAAGGTATAGTAATATAAAATAAAATAAATTGTAGTGTAAAATATATATAGTATAGTTATGACCGATGTTTTATTATTATTAATTGTTATATGATAAGGTTCTTAGAGCTCGAACACACGTCCCCCAGTTATCGACGACGACAACATGGTTTATAAGGGGAGTCGTAAGCACACAGGCACCGGCCTTTGATGGAGGTTGGTATATGTATTATCGTAGTCGAAGAAGTTCATCTAGAAGAACTAGCTTACCACTTGAGATCTTGCCACATAAAAGCTGTCATGTTGCACTGCGTACGATGTTGTATAAGTTTTATAAATATAAGTTTGTCATAAGAATCTGTGATCACAGCTGGAAAATATTAGCACAGAGCAATTGTTGACATCATTCTCAAAGGGGCAGTTACCCCAAAAATAAGTTATTTTTTTCACATTATTCATCTTTTGCAATAATACTAGGATACATTTAAACACAATAAAAAAGTTATATCTTGACACTGTAATTTTACATGATTTTTTTAGTTTTTTGGATCCTGCAATTTGCAAAAATTGGCGTTTTGGGGAAATGAATTACCAACGTGAGACACTGGGGCACTTAAACCCGGGTTTGGTTATATTGCGCCGCCTTTGATATTGAAAGTAAATTAAATAAGTTTTTAATGTGTGTGTTGGTTTTATTGTTTCTTAGTTTGTAAAAGGAAATTATGGAGATTATAGTAATAATGTTTTAAGTGTTTTCTCTGTGCGTGTATGCGCGTCAACCGTCAGAACATAATGCACCACTCTAGCCTAGAGGATATGAAGAGGGGGAGCCCATGCTGGTCAGAACCAGCCACAGGTGAGGGGAGGAATGTAGGTTTCTCAGTCCGCGGTCGTCATCGTCTTTGTCATAGTTTGTGGTGTCATTGTCATCGTCATCGGGGAGGTAGTCAAGGGAAGGGGGCAAGGTCCCCGATGACGATTGCCAGAGCTCGCATATAGTTTTGTGGAGAATTTGGATGAGCGTAGCGAGCGAAGAGAAGACTTCAATTATACTGACCCCTCAAAAATTTAGCTCCAATTTTTTTTTTTTTTGTTTTTTTTTTGTTTGTTTTCCTGTCTTTTTGTTCGCTCTCTTACCGGGCAAACGGCATATGCGATCTTGATGAAAATTAGGGAGGATCTTCGAAATCTCTGAACTTAGATTTGCTACGTTTTTGGGTACAATCGAAGAAATATTTCTCATGAATATCGTACTTTTGCGTTTTTTTTTCGATTTTTAGTGCGATATTTTCGTGACATTTGGGCCAATTCTGACCAAACGGTTGGG
Source organism: Sweltsa coloradensis (assembly GCA_024449915.1). Classification (NCBI taxonomy): domain Eukaryota; kingdom Metazoa; phylum Arthropoda; class Insecta; order Plecoptera; family Chloroperlidae; genus Sweltsa; species Sweltsa coloradensis. The sequence continues at coordinate 99,311 of JAMZAV010002208.1, forward strand.
GCTACAACGTTCATATTTCACATGGACATTAAAGTTATGGTAATGTATTGCTTTCTGAAAGAAAAAGTTAAAAAAGTTAGCCAGAATCTATAGAAATAAAGCTTTTAATATAAGTTTTTTGATTTTTTGTACGATATTTTCGTGCCGTTTGGGCCAATTCTGACCAAACGGGTAAAAAATCTTCAACTTAGTAATGATTTTTTCATAGAACAACAGAAAATCCGCATAACACTTGGCTAGCCAATGCACCAATTACGCTCATCCAACAACGCGGCGGGACTTGAGCGTTTTCCTAGTATACTCCACCTTACCAGCTGATGTTTGCGAGGTGGACTTATTCTCTTGTATCGCATTTAACGATTAGCAGAACCATGCTCTGGGCCAATCTACCCCGGACCCAGACGGTGTCAGAACCACGGATAGGGATGGAGATGAGGGGTTTCCACGTCTTATTGGGCATCGTCCTTGTCATCGTTCATGCTGTTATGGTCGTCACTACCATAGAGGTCGTCAAGGGAAGAGCGAGAGGTTCCCGACGATGACCGCAACATCTCGCCGCTAGTTCCGGGGAGTAACATACTTCCCTTTTCATAAGCTGATGTTATCACGATGTACGTTACCTCATTGTTCGCCATTTAAGAACGATCAGCAGAGCCAGGCTCTGGCTAAAGCCAACCCCGGCGTGGTGGCTGAGAAATGGTGAAGGCGGGGAGTTGAAATACGGGAGTGAAAGTCTGAACACGAGGGTAGCAGGTCCAAGGAAAGACAGGAAGCTGTGAAACTGACACACGACGACGTGAGAGACTAGGGCGCCTCAACCGGTTAGGTCATATTGCGCCTCCTGTGATATTGTTAGTAAATGAAATTAGTTTATGCTGTGTTTGGTGTTTAAAATTGTTTTCTCAGTTTAAAAAAGGGAATTAAAAGTGATTTTTTTTGAATGGAAAAGAATGAATAATGGAAATTTGTTTGGTGTAAAATAAATATTGTTAAATGAATAACATTGAATGAGAAATTTAAATGTTTGTCGCCGTTATTATATAATAGAAGTACTTATGATTCGGAGAGACGAAATAGCGTGCGCAAGGCATCATATGGTGTACAAAAAAGAGGACCGGATTCGAAGCCAGAGGGGGCACCGAGACGAGGCGTGGGTCTGTTTACAGCATATGCTGTCCTTGGAATAGGCAGACAACGACGACGTGGTTTTTGGTTCGTTGTGTTATTGTCATCGTTGTTGTAGAGGTCGTCAAAGAAAAGGGGAGGTGTTCTCGACGACGATTTTTTTTTTTTTTTTTTATTTGGATTAAGGACGCGTCAACCGTTAGGTCACAATGCCACCACTCTAGCCTAAGGGGGGTGGGGGAGGAGCCCACGCTGGTCAGAACCAGCCACGGGTAAGGGGGAGAAGGGGGTTTCTCACGTACGGTCGTCATCGTCTTTGTCATCGTTCGTTGTGTCATTGTCATCGTCGCCGGGGGGCGGCCAAGGGAAGGGGACAAGGTCCCCGACGACGATTGCCAGAGCTCGACTCTAGTTTGGGGAGTAATATAATACTCCCCGCTTACTAGCTGATGTTTGCGAGGTGGACTTTTTCTCTTGAATCGCCTTTACGATTAGCAGAGCCATGCTCTGGGCCTATTCTACCCCGGGCCCAGACGGGGGTCGACGACGATTGCTAGAGCTCGCCTATAGTTTCGGGAGTAATATACTATTCATCTTACTAGCTGATGTTTGTAAAATGGACTTTTCTTTCTTGAATCACCTTTTACGATTAGTAGAGCCATGCTCTGAGCCAAATTCTACCCCTGGCTTAGGTCCCCGGGGTGTGACATCTGGAACGGGAACTAGATTTAAAACAATGTCGCGGCGCTGGGAAGCTTCCTTAGTAGCCCGAACAGCGCGTTCATTTTCCTCTATTGTTGCAAGGAGGTGATGCCAATGTTATTCACATTTAATGAACCTTGTACTTTGGTAGGTAATACTTGCTTTGTTTTGATAAACCTTGGTTGTTGTTATGTTTTGGTGTTTTTTGGTTGTCATGCCTGGCTTGTTGTGTAGGAAATAAACTGATTTGCTATTAAGAGTGTTAACGTTTGATTTATCGACTGTTAGTTATTATGTTCAAAGTTTTTTTTACAATTTTTGGTGACCCTGACAGGTCCGACTTGTGAATATAACAAGATGGATAAAGAAATACGTTTACGGGCGCCAGTTTGTTCTGCAGTGACGCGATCTTCGAGATTGATTGAAGCCGAGCTGCATGGTGGACGTGATCATTTTCCTTTGGGTAAGCTTATGTATCTGTTGGAAGACAAATTTTTGACCCTTAAAGCATGAAATGCAGATATTAGATCTTCTTCAAAAAGATGAAGCGTCAAGTGACGACTTTGAAAAGGAATTCGAAGACGTGGAGGCACGCCGAGATAAATACCTCGAGTTGAAGTACTTAAAAGGTTGAGGCATGTGGGGATAAAACTGTGTGAACCAATTTCAGGGGGTCCTAGTCTGGATCAACCTGACCCGGAATCATTGTCGGAAGCTGTGCGAGAAGATTTAAACTGTCCCCTATTCAACTCAAATAATTCAATGGTGAGTTAAAAGACTGGTTGGATTTTGCCTGCAGAAGACAAGTTTTAATATTTGCTTGACGCAATGGCGGAGAATTCGAGGCCAAGAAGTCTGGTTTTGATAGCTTCCCAGCAACGACAACGACGACGATTTGAGGAACTAGGGCGTTTTAAAACCCGGGTTAGGTCATATTGCACCGCCTGTGATAATGAAAGTTGACGAGATTAGTAAATGGTGTGTTTGACGATTACATTGTTTTCTAAGTGTCCTAGGGCTGTAGACGCATTGGTGTCGCGATTTGGGCGTGATGATGCCATCATTGAGTGTTACGTTCGAGAGCTAATACGCCTTGTAACTTTGAGTAGTATCAAGAAAGACTTGACCCAGTTGTATGACCAACTGGAGTCTCATCTGAGAGCCCTCGAGTCGTTGAACGTAACGTGTGACAAGTATGCGTCTGTGTTGTATCCTTTGGTCGAGTCTTGTCTACCAGAAGAGACACTCCGGGCGTGGATCAGAAGTAGAGCCATGTCAACTGCAGGTCCAGTGGGGAATCCAGAGGAGGAAGATACGCTGCAGACATTGATGAGATTTCTGAAGAGTGAAGTTGAGGGCGAGAAACGAGTCAAGATGGCCAAGACGAATGTGGATAACGATCGACTCATGAGGCACCTCGCCATCCTAAAGTGTGCCAACTGCTTCGGGGTTAGCTAACGGCGCACGTGAGTATAATTACATAATAAAATGTGTTTTTTTTTGGACAAGTATCACAAATCAAGTAAATGTCTTGTAGTCAAATCATTAAGTATGGACGAAATAAAGAAGTGTTAAATAAAAGCCAGAGCTTGATCAAATGCTTGAAACGAGGTCATGTTTCTAAATACTGCAAAGTATCCCAGTTTGTGTTCAATTTGTTAACACAAATATGACACTCTGTTGTGTTCGAACACTTGTAACAACTTTGAAACTGATGGTGGGAACAAGGAAGATGGTTTCCACAATGAATAATAAATTTCTACATCAGTAAAGTAATATTGCAGACCTTGAGGGAGAAAATTCATCAGGATAGAAAAACAAGAATGGTTAGAGCGCTCTTTTTCACCGATTACAAAAGTCCTACATTCTTACTAAGGTAGCTGAAAATATTTAAATGTTTGATGATACTATTGTTTTCTAATAGGATTTTTGTATTTTGGATTAAAGACGCGTCAACTGTTAGGTCATAATTTCCCCCCCCCCCCCCTTAGGCTAGAGTGGTGACTCTAGCCTAAGGGGGGAGGGAGGAGAGGCTAATGCTGGTCAGAACCAGCCACGGGTAAGGGGAGGAAGGGGTTTTTTCTCACGTCACGATCGTCATCGTCTTTGTCATCGTTTGTTGTGTCATTGTCATCGTCGCCGGGGGTCGTCAAGGGAAGGGGGCAAGTCCCCGACGACGAGTGCCAGAGCTCGCCTCTAGTTTCGGGGAGTAAGATACTCCCCGCTTACTAGCTGATGTTTGCGAGGTGGACTTTTTTCTCTTGAATCGCCTTTTACGATAAGTAGAGCCATGCTCTAGGCCAATTCTACCCCGGGCCTAGACGGGCAGTGGAATACCCTGTGTTAAGTTATAACCCGGGCCTAGACGGAGGCAAACTTAAGCAAGACATAATATTGGGCTAGGCAAACCCAACGAGGACGACGTGAGAACCTAGCGCGCTTAACCAAGTAGGTCATATTGCGCGGCCTGTGATTTTCTAAGATAATGACATGAGTTTATGGCGTGTTTTATAGGTATATATTATTCTAATCGTTTAATTGAGTTAAGGCGCGTCAACCGTTTGGTCAAAGTGCGCCACTATCCTAGGGAGTGTAGGGAGGGACACACTTATGCTAGTCAGAACCAGCCGCGGTTTAGGGGTATTCTTAGCACAAATCTTAAATCGGAAAAAAGTTTAAAATTAATATCTGTGGAAAAACCGTACACAAATATTCATTCAAACACCATAAATATGCGCATAAAATCTATTTTGGTAATAATAATATTTTGACTGAAGAACTATATCAAATTACAAAATGAAGACATTATATATTGCACAGACATTATATATTATAGCACAATAATATAATGCTCATTTTGTCAATCAGTTTATTAACTAATAAAGTAATAAAAAAATGGACATAATGTTTCTGAAGTATTTCTTAAGGAGATGTTTGTCGATAGGACATCATTCGATCAACCGTTTCTTAATATTTTCACAGGTTATACAACGTGTACTCAATATTGTTTTCTTAAAATTGGAGAATTTATAAGAAATAGCTTGCATTATCTGTTTTTTGGTTAGAGGGTGAATACCATTTATCATTATATATTTTATTTGGACGTGGAGTCTCGTCAACAGTTAGGTCCCTATGCGCCTCTCTAATGTAGAAATGATGGTGGGAGGGGGATGTCCCTCTCTTGTGTAACGTGGAACTCAGAGTCGTTACTACAGAGTTTTGAGGGGGGGTAGGGGGTCGACTATATTTGGTTCCGTGGAGAGTTCCGCAATAACATTCGAGTTTAAAATGACAACATGAGAAACTAGGCGTTTCAACCGGTTAAGTTAGTTAAATGAGTTTTTAAGGTGTGTTTGATGATAATATATGGTTTTCTAAGTTTATAAAAGGCAAGAAAATGTTGGAGATATCAGTTAAAGGTTTATTAATTTTGTGGGGTTAAGGGCGCGTCAACCGTTTATTTATAATCCGCCACTATTGCCTAGGGGGTCTGGGGAGGAGGGGCCAATGCTGGTCAGAACCAGCCACGGGTAAGGGGAGGAAGGGTAGTTCATCACGTCACGATCGTCATCGTCTTTGTCATCGTTCGTGGTTCAAGTTCAAATGTAGAACAATCATTTAGAAAAATCAAGCAGTTTGTGTTTATTTTCTTATTAACGGTGCGTCACCCGTTAGGTCATAATGCGCCACTGAAACTAAGAAGGGATGTATGGAGGAAAGGCCCATGCTGGTCAGAACCAGCCACGTGTCAGAGGAGGAAAGGCCCATGCTGGTCAGAACCAGCCACGTGTCAGAGGGAGGAAAGGCCCATGCTGGTCAGAACCAGCCACGTGTCAGAGGGAGGAAAGGCCCATGCTGGTCAGAACCAGCCACGTGTCAGAGGGAGGAAAGGCCCATGCTGGTCAGAACCAGCCACGTGTCAGAGGAGGAAAGGCCCATGCTGGTCAGAACCAGCCACGTGTCGAGGGAGGAAAGGCCCATGCTGGTCAGAACCAGCCACGTGTCAGAGGGAGGAAAGGGAGTAAGGACACGTAATCGTCGTCGTTGTCGTCGTCGTCATTGGGAAAGTCGCCAGACGGGAATGTAGAGGGTTTATCCGGCTCCTTGGAGAGAAGATGACCCCGTGTACAAATGTTACATTCACGATTCTACCACATGAGAAACTAGGGCGCTTCAACCGGTTAGACCATTTTGCGTCTCCTGTGATATTGTTAGTTAATAAATTGAGTTTGTTGTGTGTTTCATTACTTCTAGTTTTTGGTTTATTTGGATTAAGGACGCGTCAACCGTTAGGTCATAATGCACCACTCTAGCCTAGGGGGGGGGAGGAGGGGCCCATGCTGGTCAGAACCAGCCACGGGGAAGAGAAGGAAAGGGGGATTCTCACGCCGCGGTTGTCATCATCTTTGTCATCGTTCGTTGTGTCATCGTCATCGTTTCATTGTATCTTTGTCATCGTCGTCGGGGAGGTCGTCAAGAGGAGGGTTTATTTAAGTCCCTGACGACAATTGCCAGAGCTCGCATTTAGTTTCAGGAAGTAATATAATCCGCTTTTACTAGCTGATGTTTGCAAGGTGGACATTTTCTCTTGAATCGCCTTTTACGATAGTAACCTTTTCATGTGTTTGTGTGTGCGTCACCGTCAGGTCCTAATGCGATACTCTAGCCTAGAGGATAAGAGGAGAAGTGTTATGCTTATCAGAACCAGCCCCGGTAGGGAGAGGAAGGGGGGGTTTTCACGTCTTGTATCGTCATCGTCCTTGTCATCGTTCTATGTTGTTATGGTCGTCGTCGCCGCAGAGGTCGTCAAGGGAAGAGCGAGAGGTTCCCGACGACGACCACAACAGCTCGCCGCTAGTTTTCAAGGAGTGATAATATACTCCCCTACTTACAAGCTGATGTTATCACGATGGACTTTACCTCATTTCTCGCCTTTATGAGGAACGATGGGCAAGCCTGGCTCTGGGCTGAAGCGAACCCCGGCGTGGGGGCTGAGAGATGGTGAAGTCGGTAGGTTGAAATTCTGGATACAAGAATTCATACGACGTGAGAAACTAGGGCGCTTTTAACCGGTAAGGTCATATTGCGGCGCCTGTGATATTGAAAGTTAATTAAATGAGTTTATGGTGTGTTCGATGATCATATTATTGTTTTCTCGGTTTATAAAAGAAGATAAGTAATTTATTTGAATGAAAATAAACAAATAATGGAACTATGTTTGGTGTGAATTTAATGTTGTTACATTATTAATTTGATTGAGGAATGTAGAAAAGTTTGTTTGCCATTATCATATGAAAAGAAGTTCATCATATTATGATAGTTTTTTTTTTTTATATAAAGGCTGTGTCAACCGTTAGATCATAATGCACCCCTCTAACCTAGCGGGGTGGGGGAGGGGAAGCGCCCATGCCGGTTAGAACCAGTAGAACCTCCTTGGTTAGAACCAGCCACGGGTAAGGGGAGGAAAGTGGTTTTCTCACGTCGCTTTAACCTCCTGCTCGCTTTTAATACGATTAGCAGAGCCATACTCTGGGACAAATTATGTCCTGACGAGGGTTGTTTTCAAAGTTGATGAACGAAAATAAAAAAGTTTATTGAAAAAAAAAATTATTGTTTGGGGACGCGTCAACCGTTAGGTCATAATGCACCACTCTAGCCTATGCTGGTCAGAACCAGCCTTGGTCTCTGTCCTCGCCTCTTTCGACAAGCAGTGCCATGCTCTGTGCCAAATTCTATCCCGGCTCCAGACGGGGAGACTCAGCAACGTGGGGGGAGGAAATGGGGGCGTAGGGGTCTCACGTGTTGTCATCATTTCCTACGTCGAAGATTGTAGCCACAAATCATTCATTATCATCCTGCTATATGGGCTTAAATAGTATTGTTCTATTTGGTTTAAAGTTGCGTCAACCGTTGGGGCATAATGCTCCTCGCTCACAAGCATACTGGACAGAACCAGACACGAAAATATCAGTAAAGTGGGCCCGGGTTTAAAACAAATTGAAAGTGATACAAGCCTATGCTGGCTAGACCAAGCCATAGGTGACTCGAGAGAACAAACATTCCAGTAACAGAACTGTTTGCCTTCCTTGTAGCCTAGGCGTACATGGTAGCAAACCCCCCCCCCCGCATTCTGTAGAGCACAGGCTTGCTGTATACAACGAATTCAAATCTATCAGATACAAATCAACTCTATTTACCTCTGCAGTTTTCAACTTATTGTCTTCGTAATATTGTGTCGATATTCAATATTATCCCTGGCTAAATACTCAAACACATCTGTCTCTGCTGAGCTGCTCTGTGAGGCGTCCATACCGTCGCTTGTCTCGCAGCTTTCAACAATCTAGTGCGCACCGCCGCCTCGACATTTGATGAGAATATTTCTTACGAACCTGCGTCGAAGCACTACTTTCATTGTGCGCCGGAAAGAAATAGTCCTACATTTATTACTTTCATTTCAATTATTTATATGCTATCGAGTGCTTCATTTATAAATTTTATATGTAATAACAAAATATAGTCCTCGAATATATTTATAATGTTTAAGAGAGATGTTTATTGTCAATATTCATTTTGTTTTGTAATCATCCGTGTAAAAACGCACTTGAAGCAGCGTTAATGTGGCCACGAGCTTTGCGTAGGCTACGGCGGAAGTAGGGAAAATTCGTCGGAAAACGCCAGGCGGCCGTGGTAAAGTAGATATTACTGTAATTGAAAAAATTAAGATTTATTTGGATTAAGGGCGCTTCACCGTTAGGTCATAATGCGCTGCTTAAGCCTAGAGGATATGGAGAGGAAATCACATGCTTGGATTTTGACACACGAGGAAGCCGGTTATTCAGGCCGACCAATATCACGACGTCATGAGGATATAGGCGCGTCAACAGCTTGATACATTTTAATTTCCAATTAAAGAATTTAAATTAGTTTCTCGATTTGTTTGGTCGAGAAACACTCCCGTAGGTGTAAATGATATTATTTTTCTACAATTCAGAAATTATAAAGTCCGCCCCAACCGGGAATCGAACCACGGATCTCCCGCATTCCAGACAGGCGTCTTAACCACTAGACCATCAGGACGGGTACATTTGGAGATCTGAATTGTAGATTTAGTTTCATTTATGTTTTATATTATTTTTGGATAGCGAAGCGAAGACTAAAATTTCACTCACCCCTCAAAAATTTGGCTCGGGTGTTTTTTTTTTATGTATTTTTGTCTGTTTGTTCGCGCTCTACCGGGCAAACGGCTTATGCGATCTTGATGAAATATAAGGAGACCTTCGAAATCTTTGAACTTATACTTGTTACGTTTTGGGTACAATCGATTAAATATTTCTTATAAAAATCGTACTTTTACGATTTTTTTCCGAATTTAAATGAGATATTTTCGTGATATTTGGCAAACAACTACTCCGATCTTTATTAAACTTTATGGGAACGTTGAAATCACTGAAATTATATGTGTTATGATTAAGAACATTTGAAGAATTTTTCTCATAGAAATAGTACGAAGCGTTAGCGAAACTTCCTAGTTTATTTTCAAAATTTTTCCCTCGACATTATCATATGAAATGAATATTATATAGGTATGATAATGGCAAATAATTTCGCTCAAAAATAAAAATTTTAAATGAACTCTTGGTTTGAATTACTTATCGATGAGTGATATCACATTGCGATTGCAAGGCATTCGTGTGACATGTTTAGTACCTATTGAGGGGACGTGAGAATCTAGGGTACTTAAACCGGTTAGGTCATATTGCATATTGTATAATAAAATTGTTGAAGGGTGTGTTTGATGAGAATATTGTTTTCTTAGTTTATGAAAGAAAAACATTGTTTAGGATAGCTAAAGAAAAAACGATTTATTTAAATAAAAAATTAAATGTGGTGACGTGAATTTTACATACAAATTACTTGTATGTATTTGTTTTGTTTGGATTTTTGTTGTTCTTACATATGTACGATATGCGAGTCCATGTATTGTTATAAAATAAGGATTCAAGTCGCTAGACAGGGTTCGAGCCAGCGACCTTCGCTTCAAACACCAATGACAAGACTGAAATTCTAGCTGACTTCAGCGCTCGCTTGAGATTCACTCTAGGTTGCCTACAACTTAACTTTAATTTCTACATTTCTACGGATTTTCTTCAATTTTATTCAAATCCAACAATCTTTGCTTGAATCCATTCTTGACATCTGGAACGGGAACTATATTGAAATCAACGTCGCGACGCTGGGAAGCTTCCTTAGCAGCCCGATCAGCGTGTTCATTTCCCTCTATGCCCACGTGTTCAGGTATCCAGCAAAACTCTTTTATAACCCTTAGAGTTTATTTTATATAAATAGAGTTGGATGTCTTGTACCAAATGATGACTTGAATACATGAGTTTAATAGCTCAAAGTGAACTTAAGCTATCAGAGCACAAATGGTATTCTCCACAATGACAACGTAGAATGTATTTAAGAGCTTCACTGATGGCGAATAACTCTGCAGTGAAAACTGAACACACGTCGCTTAGCCTGAAACGTTCCCCTTATGAAAAAGAACTACGAAAATGCGTAGTTTTTTAAAATAACTACATCATTTTCGTAGTTTTTCTTAATAACTACCATTATTCGGTAGTTTTTCTAAATAACTACCATTATTTGGTAGTTTTTCTAAATTACTTCAATTATTTGGAAGTTTTTCTAATTAACTACAATTACTTGGCAGTTTTCTAAATAATTATCATTATTTGGTAGTTTTTTAAATAACTCTAAGAAATGTCAAAGTTTTAAAAAATAACAACAAAATTTTCGTAGTTGTTTCTAAAAACTACAAGCTATTAATTTAATTTCTATTTTTTCTTCGATTACTTTGTAGTTTTCCTCAAACAAATGCAGGAAATGATATATTTTAAAAATAACTTCGAACATTTTAAAGTTTTTTATAATAACTTAGAAAATTTGCGTTTTGAAAATATCTGCATTATATTCGTTGCTTTTTTCGAATAACTTTGACGAATTTAGCGATATTAAAAATTAATTTATATATTTTTTTTCTACTCCGAATACTTTAAAGTTTTTAATAGAACTATAAAAGTTTTTTGGTGTAAGAATATTTATTAACAATTCGAACTTATTGTAAGCAGCAATATAAACTTTGTGTGTTTTACAAATAGCTACGGCATTTCTATAATTCGTAATTAAATATTATTTTATTTTGGTAGTATATACACGAAGTTTTTGGAAAAGAAAGGAATGTGTACATCTCGCCCTACGGGAAGGATGCCAGCAAGATGAGAGGCCACATGCAGACGAATGCTTTGGGGGCGCGGAAGCAATTGTTGTTGCAAAACGCAAAAATTGTGAAATTACATATGTATTTAGAACTTGAAACTGTTTATCACTGCGATGGAAATCTAATTTTAATTTTGCCGTGAACAGGTATGATGAAATAATGTCGATATATGCTGCGTGAGAGAGAGAGAGAGAGAGAGAGACGAGGCACCTGTCTTTGTCTGACCTGGCGGTTGAGGGAGGATGTTTTTCTATGGACTAGACAAGAATGGGGTGGGGGAAACCCGTTTGAATTTTGAATGACCAGACCGGTCCGTTACTTAGTCGCAGATGCGTTGTCAAGATGGTAAGATCTATGCCGGTAAAAATAAGGGCAATACAAACGCATGCGATAATACAACCCCACATATATCTACCACACAGTCTTCAAACTCAAGATAAGACCTGCGCCCGCACCCGAACCAGACGAAGTTGCAGATTACATACAAAGGTATTATATTCGCAAGCACCTAAGCAAGAAGCAGATTCCATTTTAAGGTATAGGCCTCCGAAGTAGACTGTGGCGCAGCCCTAGCGGCAGAAGTGTGTTAACTGGGAAGGTGTCGCGTGCTGCGGGAAATGGCTGGTAAAGATGCGGATTTAAACGCGCGAGGCAACAAATTAATCGCTAGCTTTGTACAAGATGGTACAACTAGCAAGTAGATGTATTTGTTGTGTTGTTAGATGTGGTGACTGATACGTGAGCAAGCAAAACCCTAGCATTTATCAACTGATCTTCGAATTTACAGATGAAGTAGAAGGGTTTAGAAGACTGGAGTAAACTTTAATTTTAATAAAGGGCCTACTATATTAATACTAGAGGGATACCACTATTCTACTAGGCGTTTGATAAAGTACAGACATGCCCTGAGTTATAAATTTATAATCAAATTATAATTAGGCTACATTATTTTAGTGAATTACCTTGGATTTCAGCTAGGCCTACACGTAGGTCTAAAATCGCAAGTCATGATTCATGAACAATACATTAAAACCTTCATCGACAATAATTATTAGAGATCATGGCATGCAAAGCATTATTGGCATAACATATTAACATAATTTAGACTGGACAGTGGACATATATGTCCAGATAGGCCTACATACATTACACATACCTACACATGGGTGGGGCGACTCTTATCCCCCCCCCCATTTTACTGACATAAGCAATAGTTATAAGTTAAACTTACGTTTTTTATGGGTTAAGAAAATTAGCCTTTTTGGGTGACACCAATAACATAGCCGTGCTCATAAGTTCATAACCACCCTCCCCCATAATAACCCCCTTCCACCCTTCTGTTACGCCATAAGAAGTAATTTATGTTTATGAAGTGTGCACAAAAGACATTTTTTCAGCATTAGGCCTAACTTAGGTTAATTATGCACTAATGTTCACCCTTGAATTTGATTAATAAAATCACAAAATTTAGTGCATTATAAAGATAGTAGATACTATAAGCCTATATGCAAAACATTCACTGACAATGCACTAAATATGTTCACAATTGAAATGTATTACAACAGATCTGTGAGGGTTTCGTCAAGTAATTTGAGTGCATCTTTGAAAATACGTTTGCATTAATGAATGTTTGTGTTTACAAACAAACGATGCATTAATGTCCACTATTGAAACGGTATCAAATAAATACAACATAAATACAACATAAAAATAAGTTATTGGCAGGCGAGGTCCATGATCTATGAAATAGTAATGAACCAAATCTCCTTCAAAAATCAGAATAGCCATCTGCAAATATTATTCATGCATCTAATTGTAGGCCTGCGCGAACATTTCTTTTCACACTGTATCAATCGTCTTATTTGTTCCTTTATATTTAGAATCGTGTAATTTTGTACGTGTTATTATTGATAAGGATCTATGCATTATTTATTCAATAATTTTAATAATATTCTATTGATTTTGGTCCTGGGTTAAAGAGCGTACCGTGCACTTGCCGCATTCTAGCAACATTGGCGGGAAAGTACAACAAGTTAACAAATAATAAAGCTACTATTATTTTCGTACAAATCTACATTATTTTCCTTTATTTAAGTGTTAATGTTCGTATAGCAGCTCCCCTTTTCCAACAAACCACTAATAAAGTGCGCAAAGTAATATTTATGTGCATCAATGTAGCACGATCCTATGGTTTACACCAGCCATTTTCAAATCGTGTCACCTTCTAAACTCCTCTCGGGTGCCGCTAGGGATCGACGGTGGCGCGGCGCGCGGCTACTTCGGAGGCCTATAATATATTCACACGATCCCGAACCAGAAGCAGTTCCAGCACTAAGGTAGTATATTTGCACGAGCCCGAGCCAGAGCCAGAAGCCAGAAGCAGTTTCCATACTAAGGTAGTATATTCGTACGAGCCCGAGCCAGAAGCAGTTTCCATACTAAGGTAGTATATTCGCACGAGCCAGAAGCAGTTTCCACACTAAGGTAGAATTTAGATACTCTAGATCTGTAGAGAAATCACAAACCTCTGGGTGTGTTACAATGCACGCATGTCTGAATATAGAACATTTCGCCGCACACCCTTGTCTTTAGTTGTAGATTAGCTATACCTAGCCTCAGTGCATGGTCCTCTATTCTTACTCTGCATCCCATAGTTTAAGCCCGTAGTATTGCTAATATACTAGTAATTTTAAATAATGTTCTGTAGTTATATCTAGTAGTTATTTCCCATAGTTATTGCCAGTAGTTATAGCTAGTAGTTATGTTATATAGTTATAGCTAGTAGTTATTTTCCGTAGTTATTGCCAGTAGTTAAAGCTAGTAGTTATTTTCCGTAGTAATATCCCGTAGTTTTTGCCAGTAGTTATAGGAAGTATAGTTAATTTTAGTAGTTTTTCAAAGAAGTTTTTTTTTCCTGAAACGGTCCGAAATTACTACTCTAAATAACTACAGTTATTTTTAGTATTTTTTTTTTGTAGTTTTTCGGTAGTTCTTTTTCATAAGGGTCAGTTAAGGTGAGGCAATAAAGTGCTCTTCCAACTTTGTTGACAATTTTGGAGCCATCTGTGAATATTAAAGTAAATCTTTGAAGTTCATTACAAATCTTTTTTAAAGATAATTTTGAATACACTGGAAGAAGTAGAGTAGAATCAAACCAAATAGAAAAATTTGTAAAAAAAAACCGGCAGCCATAGCTCTCCTTCAAAAGTCTTCGGCTGTGAATGCTGTGAGATATAGAAGTTGAGCCAAGCTTTTTATTCTTTCTCCCTAGTTTTGCTTTGAAAATAAGAAAGATAATTTCGTCTGTTGACGAGCGCCAAGCCAACGATTTTTGTGGTAAAAAGGTAAAATTTTTAAACTCGAAATCATAAAAAAAATGGCTTGGCCATTGAATTTGGTTCATGGCCAAGAATTTTTTTATGATTTCGAATTTAAAAATTTTACTTTTTACTACAAAAAATCGTTGGCTTGGCGCTCGTCAACAGGCGAAATGATCTTACTTATTTTCAAAGCGAAACTAGGGAGAAAGAATAAAAAGCTTGGCTCAACTTCTTTATCTCACAGCATTCACAGCCGAAGACTTTTGAAGGAGAGCTTGGCTGCAGTTTTTTTTTTTTTACAAATTTTTCGTATTTGGTTGGATATTACATCTTTTTGTTGTTCGTTTGCTATCAAGGTGTGAATGATGGACTTTGAATGATTAAATTTGTTAAGTTCAAAGTTGCTTTTTGACATTTTTGGGCTAACGGTCCCCCCAAAGATACCACTTGTGTTTTAAGCACTAGATATTTATAATGGTTAAGAGCATGTTTAATTTAGAGCTTGTACAAATTACTACGCCTGAGTAATTACGCGTTTTGATTTTCATTTTCATTTTCCCCAGTCCCAATTGCCTGGTTTTGGTTTTTGGTTTTGGTTTTGGTGCGGTTGCAACGTTTATATTTACATGGACTTTAAGGTTATGGTGATGTAATACCTTTCGAAAGAAAAAGTTGAAAAATATAGCCAGAACCCATAGCAATAAAGGTTTTTATATAAGTTTTTTTAAGTGTTTATTAACAATTAACAAGTAACAATAGAAACTTGGCAAAGAATCACCTACAAAGCGTTCAAAAAGCACTTACCAAATTAAAGATATCCCACGCAAACTTCTTATAAAAAAGCTCATCCATCAACGTCACCAAAAAAAACGTAAGCGAAGCTTCCTTGTCATATGATACAAGTTCTTCATTAGATTGGGTGAGATCAAATTGCATCCGCAATAAATTATATATTATGGTACATTCTGCTAGCATATGATGTACGGTTCTAATTATATCGTAATCCCATTGGCAAATCAAAATCTAACGGCCCCAAAATTACTTTAAAACACCAATAAGGACGAAGCTAGAAAATCGGGCGCATCGGGAGTTGGGTCATTTTGTGCCGCCTAAGTGAAAGAGGTATGTTATGTGTTTGAAGATTAAATATTTTATTTTCTGTTCAATCAAATATTTTTTATAGGAATTACAATAATAAATAAACAAAATATGATTTTGTAGTCGTCGTCGTCGGAGAGGTCGTCAAGGGAAGGGGGAGGTGTCCCCGACGAAGATTGCCAGATCTCGTCTCTAGTTTCCTGGAGTAATACGACGCTCTTACTAGCTTATGTTTGCGAGGTGGACTTTTTCTCTTGAATCGCCTCGTACGATCTTTTTATAAGTTTCCTTTTTTTAATGTTGTTCACTGTTACTTTTTAAGTAAACATTTTGTGCCTCAACAGCTAAAATCAGATTCATAGTATGGTTTTGTTGATAGTGAAGGATAAACTGTTTTAAGAAGTTTATTTATTACTTCAAATGTATTGTTATGCAACAATGACGTAGATAAAATGTTCAGAGAATCACTCACGACGACGTGAGAAACTAGGGCGCGTCAACAGGTTAGGTCATATTGCGCCACAAGAGAAACTTTAAGTTAATTAATTAAGTTGTGTGTTTGATCTGAGATTTTTTTCAACTTTATAAAATAAAATTTCAATTTTCAAAAAAGTTGATTCAGACTTTATGGTCACGTCAACCGTCAGGTCATAATGCACCACTCTAGCCTAAGGGGGGTGGGGAGGAGAGCCCCATGCTGGTTAGAACCAGCCACAAGTAAGGGGAGGGAGGAAGGTTTCTCAAGTCGCGGTCGTCATCGTCTTTGTCATTGTTAGTTGTGTCATTGTCATCGTCGCCGGGGGGTCGTCAAGGGAAGGGGAAAAGGTCCCCGACGACGATTGCCAGAGCTCGCCTCTATTTTCGGGCAGTAAAAAACTACGTTTCATACTAGCAGATGTTTGCGAGGTGGACTTTTTTTCTTGATTCTCCTTTTACGATTAGCAGAGTCATGCTCTGGGCCTACTCTACCCCGGGCCCAGACGGGGAACAAAAAGTCGTTCAGTCATTTGACAGACGGAGAGAATAAATATGTCAGTCAGTCAGTTACCGGGGAGGGCATAGGGGGTGGGGGTGTACATGTAGCGGGGGCGGGGCCCACAGGCGCGTGGTCGCGGTAGGAGGGCGGGCAGCTCATGTCGTGAACACGTTGCACGTAAGTCTCTTCAGGTTTTATGTACATTCTAGAAATAACAACATCCATCTCAGCGGGTATCGAACCTCGGTCTCCCAGTTGCCGGGGTGCTTTAAACCCTCTTCAGGTGTTTAATTAGGAACTTGAAGTTTAGACAACGGTAAAGGGAACGTCCTAGGGCTGTTCAAGAACTCTACGACGCCGTGAGGTGCCCGTCAACAGTTAGGTCACTAGGCAGCCCTTACATTTGCATTTGAAACGTTCATTCAGGATTGCCAGTGTAGGGATTCGGTGAAACAGGTCCAGCATTATGACGCCGCGAGAAACAAGGGCGCTTCAACCGGTTAGGTCATATTGCGCCGCATTTGATTTTGTAAGTAGGTAAATTAATTTTTTTTTTGTTACTTGTATATTTTGTTTATAAATTGAATGAAAATTATAAAGATGTTTGAATTAGGAGGTTCTCACGTCGTTCTCGTCATCGTCTGTGTAACAGTTCGTGTCGTCGTCGGGGAGGTCGTCAAGGGAAGGGGGCGGTGTCCCCGACGACGATGCTAGAGCTCGCCTCTAGTTCCGGGGACTAATATACTACTTATACTGTTGTAGGGTTCACATGACATTTATAGCATTGACTAAAGTACATATTTTTTCTTTAATTTCTCTTTTAATTTTGTTCACTGTTACCTTTTAAAATGGAAAATTGTGCATTAACACTTAAGATCAGATTCATGTGTCTGTTTTTTGTTGTGAGTGAAGGATAAACTGTTTTAGGAAGTTGATTTATAAATTCGAATGTATTGTTATGCAACAATGACGAAGCCATTAGGTTCATAGGTTCCCCATTTACGACGTCGTAAGAAACTAGGGCGCTTCAACCGGTTAGGTCATATTGCGCCGCCTGTGACAATGAAAGTTGATGAGATGAGTTAATGGTGTGTTTAATGAATAAATTGTTTTCTCAGTGTATAAATAACAAAATAAAATTATGATAATGGCAGAAATAGCAAAACAAAAGGTATGTGTTAATAAAAATTAAGAAATTAAAGAAATGTGTATAATGTGAATTAAAATATTTAAAATAGTTTATTTTGGATGTGAAATTTAGAAAGTCAAAGTAATTATTTGCTGTTCAACAGTTGGTCATTTATTGATTCCAGCTTCTTGATTCAGCAACAACAGTTTGTGGCACTAACGAAAAACGGATGCCCAAGCTGCCGACCTAGCAACACCAAAACGATCAGCAACTGATCTGTGGTATGGTGGTGTATGGTGGTGTATTGCACGACCTATAGCAATGCACTCTTGCCTTTTGCCTATGTAGTGTGTTCTCAAATCTACATTTTTACACTAGTCGAAATTGCGATCCATTCAACGGCCGCGAACGACCCGACGCACCTTGGCAGTGGCCCACTTCCGGCGCTGGCCCCTCGGAAACGACGGTACCAGGGACCTTCCGGTTTGTAAAGCTTCAAGACGTATACCTAGATAGTATTCCGTTAAATTTTCAGCCCTCTAGCTGGTCGGCAAGGGGTAGAAAATCAAGCGTCAACTTGTGAATTTTTCGAAGAGATTTGGTGGAGGCGCCGGGTCCGAGGTAAATCGCGAGTTTCGAAAACGAATTTCGCTTTCGTAAAAATAGAGTTGGGTATTTGAAATTTTACACGCGCACACGATTCGTCAAGTTACTAATATGAAAGAAAGGTTTTGCTCCCGGCGCCGCGACGCCACGCGACGCCTGGCGTCGGTGCAAAGAAGGGCCCTACCTGGAGGTGTCCCCCATGGCAAATCCGAAAGACACGGTTGACGAGGGTATCGTGTCAATTTTCAAGATCCCTAGGTGCTCGGAAAGAGTAGAAAGACCAACAGTGTAAAATTTCGAGTGAATTTGGTGGAGGTGCCGGGTCCGCAGTAGTTGGTAAATCTAATTCCACTCTTATACCTACGCCAGGGCTCGAACCGTTGATCTTAGAGAAAAGTTTATCTGAAAGAAAAGCCTTGTAGTAATGATATCTACGTCGAAAAGTATGTATGAAAAGAAACGAATCACCGAAATTCCGTACGTAAATGTAATACCTAATACGTAATACGTAAAATGGAGATTTGAGATACGCCCATAGCAGAGATTTACTAACCTAAATGATTCTTGGTTAGCCAATAACCAAATAGTTATCATTAATTGTTTATCAAGATTAATTCCTGGTCTCCCTCTACGAATGTCACGATGATAGATTCTTTGTATGATTTTACATCAGCTTAAACAAAAAGCCTCTCAAAGAGCAACGCATTTCTATGCTCTCTTTGTGCAACGCGGTAAACGTCAAATTATGTTGACAGATTCTGCTAAAAGAGAGAACGGTGGATCCATCGCTTCCAAATACAAGTGACCTCAGTTAGTATTAGAAGTTATGTATTCAACACTTCCTGGAGGCATCACAAGTAATTTACTGCCTCCTAGTTCAAGATAAACAAGACGTATACAAAGAAGCCAAAGAAGCCGACGATGTTTCATTTGTTTGTTATGTATGGTAACCAATGGTGATCGTTGACTCTCTCGCATATCAATGGCTGACATTAACTAAAATAAAACCATTTCTGCTTCTATAAAATTACTCTCTTGTGTTATTTCACTCCGTTCCACAATTCCACTATAAATAATTAAGAGGTAATAATAATAATAATAATAATAATAATAATAATAATAATAATAATAATAATAATAATGTCTTAATTTCTCTTGAAGAAAAAGGCGAATTTAAGCCAAAATGGCTTCTCTTACAATTGACCCTAACTAACATAACTTACGGCTAATCTACATATTAATTATAATAATTATGTTTAATTAATAAAATAAAAACACGGCAACACAATGTTTTGTCTTACAGTTTAGCACAATTAAAAATGATTCCATGGTATGATATGATGAAGATAGTCGAGGAATATATCATTTAAATAAAGTATAGTATGTGCAGCATTAGGAACAGGTAATGAACAATAGATAATATAGCACCTAGTAAATACAAATGGCCATCACCGAACACGACATATTGCGAACTAAAAAAAAAAAAAAAAATGTTTCCCTCTTTATAAACTTATGTTTGTCCATTCAATAGAAATGTTTTAAGATTCAGTTTAAATTGTGGTTGAGAAAGATTTGTGTCAATTTTTATGTTATTGTATGTGTGTGCAGCGTTGTAGGTAAACGATTTCTTGAAACCGCTGCTCAAGTGAGGGAATATGGATATTTCATTTATGTTTCTAAGATTTCGAGAATGTGATGCTTTCCTGAGGGGAAGTTTTTTTCTGAGATACGTAGGTAGACCCAAATTCATGATTTTTTGGGTTAGGCACGCTAGATGGAGCAACCTGCGATTGACATTTTTAGTAGCTTTAGTTCTTTGTATTTGTATGAGATGTGATCGTATTTTCTCATGTCAAGTGTGTACCGTATGCATGCATTCTGAGCGTATTGTGCCCAGACCAACCAAGATCGTGTGTGGAAACATTTGGTGAGTGATTTATATGTAGTTGTGAGTTAAATGGATATTTCCTAGTGTTGTGGGCTGAGTGCTAAAACACATTCTTTCTTGAAGAAGTTATTGAAAGATGTGTACGTGTTTGTAGCTGTTGGATGACGAATACGAGTCCCCATTGTGTGTAGTTGATTTTAAATCTATTGTGTGGTGAAGAAGAAGACAGTGAAATATGTCAACCACAATGGATGAGTTTAAAATGGCTAGGTTAACCTCAGACAGTTACCACACTTGGTCGATACGATCAAGAGCCGCGCTCGTACAGAAAGGCTGTTGGGAAGCTGTAGATCCAGGTTTTGAAGATATGACGGAAATGGCCAATGAGCACAAGAAGAAAAATAACCGTGCTTTAACATTTTTGTTCTTGGTAGTTGAAGATAACTATTTGGATGACATTGGGAGTTGCGAAAGTGCTAAGGAAGCGTGGGAGATTCTTCTAGAAATCCATTCGAAGTTTGGGCTTCTACACATTCTTCAGCTTATGCGTGATTTCTTCAATGTCCAAATGAAGCCAACAGAAGATACAAAAAGTTATCTTGGTCGTCTAATGGATCTACATAGAAAGCTGACAGGTAGTGGTTAGGGCATTAACGACAAAGAAGTAGCTATGGTTATGCTGATGGGTCTTCCAAGTTCTTATGAGCCTCTCATTCTCAATCTGGAGCAAGATGAGAATGGCCTATCAACAATGAAGGTAAAAGCTAGACTCCTGGTTGAAGAGAAGAGGATATTACGACGTGAAGAAGATAGTAAACATACTGAAGAAGACGAGCCGAAGGCGTTGTTTTACTAAAGGCAAGACGAAGATATATCCACGTAAGTCCTCACAAGAAGAAAGGAGAACAAGTGACAGTAAGGACAAAGATTCTCACACAGTTTCAAACGATCGACGACGAGTGCGTTGTTACTGCTGTGGTGAATGGGGTCACATAGCTAGAAATTGTTCAGGTGGAAGAAGTAGCGGACAAGACGAGAGAAATTTGCCAAGGTTGAGTGTTCAGCATGTCAAAAAGGTGAATCACAAGGTGCTTAGTGTGACAGACAAAGTAAGTAGGACTTATTCTGATTCCCTTGTCTGGTATTTGGATAGTGCTGCCACTGAACACATGACACCATACAGAGGCAAACTGAGTTCATTCAAGGAATGTAGCTCAAACGTAGAAGTTGCCAATGGAGAGAAGTTAGAGGTTTGTGGAACTGGATGCGTAGAATTTCTTTTGAACAAGAAATATGGGGAAATTAGTATCGAGTTGAATGACATCTTGTTTGCGCCAAAGTTGGATAGCAATCTTATTTCAGTTGGCAGACTAGAAGAACTGGGACTAGAGGTTTTATTCAAGGATGGTAAAGCACAAGTTATGGAGAAAAACGGTGATGTCATTCTCACAGCGTTTCGTCAAGGAAGACTATACATACTGGAAGAAGCTGGTCCAAAGGCTAAAATCACAAAGAGGATTGATTTATCTTTGTGGCACCGTAGACTTGGACATCTCCATTCAGAAGCCGTAGAGAAACTGACTGGTTTAAATAAACCTAAACATAATCCAAAGGAAACTGAAGAAGGAGTGGTAAACTGTGAAACTTGCGTACTGGGAAAATTGAAGCGAACAAGTTTTACTGTAGGAGAAGCTACTCGAGCAACAGCACCTCTAGAACTGATTCATTCAGATGTCGTTGGGAAAGTAGTCCCTTCAACAAAAGGTGGCTCGAACTACTTCGTCACTTTTATTGATGATTTCACGAGGTACACTATGGTGTATCCAATGAAGAAGAAGAGTGAAGTCCTCAGCAAATTTGATGAATACCGTCGAATGGCCGAAAATCATCACGGAAGAAAGGTGAAGGTTTTCCGAAGTGACAATGGCGGAGAATATACTAGTCGTGAATTTAATGATTATCTCAAGAATTGTGGAATCCGACGCCAGACCACAGTTCCTGGAACTCCTCAGCAAAATGGAGTTGCTGAAAGAATGAATCAGACGCTACTAGACATGACGAGATGCTTGTTAATAGAATCTGGTGTTACGAGAACACTATGGGCCGACACTCTACTTACAGCATGCCAAATCAGAAACAAATGTCCCTCTAATGCAATTGACGGGCAAATACCTGCAACTCTATGGTTTGGAAAAGAATCGAAGTTTCAACACATAAGAGTTTATGGATGCAAAGCTTGGAGCGTTGTTAAATACCTGCAACTCTATGGTTTGGAAAAGAATCGAAGTTTCAACACATAAGAGTTTATGGATGCAAAGCTTGGAGCGTTGTTAACCCAAGAAAGAAGAAAGGCAAGCTTGATGCGAAGTCGGAAGAGTGTGTGCTGATTGGGTATCCTGATGGTGTCAAGGGTTACAAGTTATGGAACTGGAAAACTGACGAAATATTAGTAAGTCGAAATGTAAGATTTGACGAACATTCATTTCCATGCAAGGCTATGACCAACAAGACAACCCAGAGCACCAACATTGCTAGCGAAGACATGTTATTTAAAGTAGAGAGCGTGGACGACGAACCGCATCTCATTGATAGACATGGCAATGCAGAATCAGGAGCGGTGGATGACGAGGGGGAGTTTGTCGAATTTCATCCTCCGTCAACATCTACACATTCAGTAGACGAAGCAGCACTGGATGTGCCCAGGCGTTCGGAACGACTGGCTCAGAAGGTCCCAAAGGAGAAGTGTTATGTCTGCACTAAAGGCATGCAGCATGACGTCGAACAAGACCCCAGCACAGTAGAAGAAGCTTTATTGCGACCTGATGCCAAAGAATGGGAAGAAGCAATTCAAGAAGAGTTGGATAACCTCAGTAGGAACGAAACATGGATGACTGTCCCACGACCGAAAGGAAGACGCATTGTTAAATGCAAATGGATTCTGAAAAAGAAATTTGACGAAGATGGAAATCTAAACAGATACAAGGCAAGATTGGTAGCACAGGGACATACGCAAGTAGAAGGCATCGATTATCACGAGACATTCTCTCCAGTTGTGAAAATAAAGTCGATTAGAATTCTCTTGGCGATGGCAGTAGAAAGAAATTGGGAAATTCACCAACTTGATATCACAGCCGCATATCTGCATGGTACTCTGAAAGAAGAAGTGTACATGGAACAGCCAAGAGCATTATGCAAGACTGGAAGAAGTGATCAAGTGTGTTTGTTGAAGAAAAGCCTATATGGATTGCACCAATCGGGAAGAGAATGGAACACAAAACTCGACGAGTTCCTAAAATCAATTGGACTTCACCGATCCAAGGCTGATCCCTGCATCTATTTCAATGACGAGCGTGATTTAATTATTGGCGTATACGTTGACGATTTGCTGATAATTTCAAAGGACGAAGAAACAATTAAGAGATTTAAACTGGATATAAGCAAACAGTTTAACATAAAAGACTTGGGAAGAGCAAGACATATCCTGTCTATGCGAGTGGAGAGAAAAGAAGATGGTTCACTCACTCTAGACCAAACAACTTACATGAGAGAACTTCTGAACACATTCGGGATGGAAGACGCCAAAGGGGCTTCGACGCCACTTGATCCTGGAATGAAATTCGAGAAGTCAAATGACAATGAAGTAATGTCAGCGGACGGAGCCTACCAATACAGACGAGCCGTTGGAGGGTTGCTATATCTTGTAGGAGGAACAAGACCTGACCTGGCTTTTGCCGTTACTTATATGAGTCAATTCAATGATCGACCCAGTATGGAACACTGGACAGGAGTGAAACATATACTCCGGTTTGTCAAACAGACGAAGACGATGGGTCTGACCTACAGAAGAACGGAGGGGAAACCTAAAATGACAGCTTACTGCGACGCAGATTGGGCGAGCTGCAAAATAGATAGACGATCTTTTAATGGGTATGTGTTCATGCTAGCAAATGCAGCAATATCCTGGAGCAGCAAGAAGCAGAAGACTACTGCACTCTCGACTGTCGAAGCCGAGTACATTGCAATGAGCCACGCTACTAAAGAAGTGCTCTGGTTGCAAAGTTTCTTAGGAGAGATAGCCGCAGATGATTTGATCTGCACCCCACAAGCAGTTTTGGCAGACAATCAAGGAGCTATTGCACTAGCGAAGAATTATACAACTTCGGAGAGGAGCAAACACATTGACATTAAGCATTTCTTCTTACGAGAGAAAGTCGAATCTTGTAAACTAGAATTTGTGTATGTGCCAACAGCTGATAACCTCGCGGACATGATGACGAAGACCATCACACCGAAGAAGACTACCGAACATCGTTCTCAAATCGGACTGCAAGATGTATAGAAGTATTAAACAAGGGGGAGTATTAGAAGTTATGTATTCAACACTTCCTGGAGGCATCACAAGTAATTCACTGCCTCCTAGTTCAAGATAAACAAGACGTATACAAAGAAGCCAAAGAAGTCGACGATGTTTCATTTGTTTGTTATGTATGGTAACCAATGGTGATCGTTGACTCTCTCGCATATCAATGGCTGACATTAACTAAAATAAAACCATTTCTGCTTCTATAAAATTACTCTCTTGTATTATTTCACTCCGTTCCACTATAAATAATTAAGAGCCCCAACACAACGGCAAGGACTTGACGTGCGTGGTCTCCCACTTTAACTTGGCCCAGCCACTGGAGGAACGGAGGACCATCACATTTACTGGCGAGTTATTCCAATATGTTATTTTGTTAATGGTTATTTGTTCAAAAATCTGGTTTAATGCGTGCTAATAATTTAAACTTTTATCTCACATATATATATTATATCCCTTAAAAACTATATGAAACAATTGCAATCTATCGTAGTGGGATTTTTAATATTTAAAATGATGCCCTTAAACAGTTAGTACGTAGAATCTGCTCGATATCAAGTTGTGCATGACTGCATTGTGTAAACGTAACCTGGTGTATTGCAACGTGAGGGTTATATGTTATGATGCTAAAAAGATCACATACTGAAACACACACGTAGGCAATAACTGTGATAATATACATAAAGAAGGTCTGAATTATGTTGCAGGAAATTAAGGTTTATCTGAAATAAATATTTCTCCACAGTCAAGTAAATGTACGAGTTCGAAGAAAGCAATATCAAGTTTCAAAGTACTAGGAAATCCACCATAAAGCAAAGAAAAGGGCTAGTGTTGAACCAATTGAAATAATAAACTGACTTAAATTTTTAATTTTCAGGACCAACCGCCAAGACCACTTCCAGTACTTCTCCCTGCACCATCACAATGACCACCCACCAGCACAACAACCAGTACCACCCCTAGAACCACTGCCAGTACTACTGCCGGAACCGCTCCAGGCCCGAACTGTCTCGCTTCAAACTACCTGGACTTTCTCTGCCGAGAGTACAGGGTGCGACCTTCACAGCACGATAACACCAATTATTGTCCCAAGGACGAGGTGCACGAGTATCGTATCAGAGAGGCCGAGGCTGCGGCCAAAACAGTGGAGATAGAGGAAGAGACGGCCAAGACGAAGCTAGAGGCGGCTAAGCTAGAGGTGGACGCTGCCCGGTCCCACGCTAGGGCTGAGGATTCCTGGGCTCAGAACGCCGGGGAAGAGCTCCAGTTTGAGAGGGAGCGACGCACTAAGAGTCTCCAACACTCGCAGAGCCCTCAGAGTCAGCAAGGCTAAGACAACGACCAACAGTCTCGTGGTTAACTGTTAACTTGTGTATTCTTTTCTGCACACTAAGTAAAAACAATATGTTTGAATATCTGGACGTTTATTTGTAACCACTTTTATCACAATTGCATTTATTTATACCATATAATGATTAATTTATAAATTCCCACATCATTCGACATGTACAGAAATTAATTCTGAACCCTACTTGCATAAACTCTACACAGATATTCATGCATTTTTTGGTCGCAATAACATGAATAGCAACAGTTATGAGCAGCTTTTGGCATAAACATCCATTTTAAAAGATTGTACGGAAACAAAGCAACATATTTTATATTAAATAATAAACATTTAATTTAAAACTCAATTTCAATGTTATTGACCTGTTTCTAAAGTTATCAGAGTCGCCCGTGAACTCTGACACGAGAGTGATAACACTGTGAGGTCACCGCGTGTTGTTCAAAGCCAGGCGGTGTTGTTACCAACCAAGATTAGACCGGTTTAAAGTAAAATATTTGAGATTAATTTTTTATTTTCCACATAGAATAGAAAGAATTATAGTCGCTGTTAAAAAAAAGTGGTTACAAACAATATAATATTATTGTGTGGCTCGTCAGTCCTGTGGTAAGAGTCTCTGCTTTCAATACAGAATACAGAAGGTTCTCAGTTCGATTTCCGCCGTAGGCAGTATCAGTGGCGTAGCCAGGATTTTGATTCCGGGTTGCGGTAAGATGAACTTCGAAGTTAACATTAAGAAATGTGTAGAACTACCCACAAAACCATTATTTCGGGAAAATTACGCATTTCGGTACCGGATGGTCTGGGGCGCATAGCCCCAGACATTTTTTGATTGCAAAAATGACATTTTACTAGTTTTTATTGTGGTTTGGTTTATTTGGATTAAGGGCGCGACAACCGTTAGGTCATAATGCGCCACTCTAGCCTAGGCGATATGGGGAGGGGCCCATGCTGGTCAGAACTAGCCACGAGCAAGGGAATGAAAGGGGGTTCTCACGTCGTGGTCGTCATTGTCTTTGTCAACGTTCGTTGTGTCATTGTCGTCATCGATATCGAGGAGTCGTCAAGAAAAGGGGGCAAGGTCCCCGACGATGATTGCCAAAGCTCGCCTCTATTTTCGGGGAGTAAAATACTATCCTTCATACTAGCTGATGTTTGCGAGGTGGACTTTTTCTCTTGAATCGCCTTTTACGATTAGCTGAGCTATGCTCTGAGCCAATTCTACCACGAGACCAGAAGTGCTTTTGTCGATATTTGTGAAAATTGTGAAAATCCACACACTGTCAGTTTACAAAATCTTGCAATGTTTATATGTATGCAACATAGTACATGGTGATATTTAGTATTGTTATAACCCTTCTTCTAATTTCGGGGGGGGGGGACACCTGGAACCTTTCCTCGGTACGCCACTGAGCAGATTTTTTAAAACTTTTTTTAATGAACAATCAATTCTCTCACTACGATAACGCCAAAGTCGTTATGACACGAGTGAGCAAGCCATGTGTTGAGGCTGAATCTAGACAGCATTGGGTCTTCCTCCCTAGCTACTAGGCTAGGGATGCTTATGTTCCCGGGAACTCAACACATGGCTCGCTCACTCGTATAACAATGACTTTGGTGTTTATTCACGAATCGCCATAACACCTTTTAAAGGCAAAACATTCTCTGAAAATCACAGCTCGTGCGAAGTACGAGAAACCTTTTACGATTAGCCTGCAGTAGCATGCTCTGGGCTAGATTCTTCCCCGGGCCCAGACGTGGTAGCGGGAGGTGCCGAGTTTAAGTCTATCTGAGCACTCTTACCGATATTTTAAACGTCAAAGGAAAATGACTGAAGTTGGTAGGAAGAAATGAACTTGAATAATAAGACAATTTTTTTTTTTTTGAGCGGGGCATAAGGTCCATTTTGGCCATTTTATGCAAATTTTGGGTAAATAATAAAATGAAAGTTCAAGGTGAAAAACTTTTTTAACACACTTAGTTGTCTCTGGATTGAGTACAAGGGAAAATTATTTTATTTAATAACGTTTGATGCACGATTTTTTTCGGCCACCGGTTCAAAACTCTTGTTTGTACCATGTGACAAAAATTCGCACATCGAACATTTTTTTAAGTTTAAAATTTGATTTCATTTCATCATTGTTGATGAGGAGAGGAAAGTTCAATGCTGGTCAGAACCATTGCCACAGATGCCACGGAAAAGGGGTGTGGTGAGGTTGGGTTGGGTTCTCACGTCGTTGCCATAAAAATCGACGACGACGACGACGACGACGACGACGACGACGACGACGACGACGACGACGACGTGAGAAACTAGGGCGCTTCAACCGGTTAGGTCATATTGCGCCGCCTGTGAATGAAAGGAAATGAGAAGAGTGAATGCAGGTATGTTTGATGATAAGATTGTTTTCTAAGTGTATAAATAACAAAATAAATTGATGATGAAGAAAGTAATAGCAAAATAAAAGTTATGTATGTAAATGAAAATAAAGAAAAGAAACAAATGTGTAAGATGTGAATTAAATTTTGTTAAATAGATTACAATGGATGAGAAATTTAGAAAGTTTGCCGCCGTTATCATATGATAGAAGTTCTTCATATGATTGGGAGAGATCAAATTGCGTGCGCAATGCATCATATTTGGCACATTCTGCTAGCATATGATGCACGGTTAAAGGTACATCACATGTGTCACATATGGGAATAACCTTTTCTCTGGTTAAGAGATATCCGTGTGTTAGGCGTGTATGGCCTATACGAATTCTAGACAATACCACCTCTTCTCTACGTGAGAGTCGAGACGTAGGTGGACGAATTTTGTTAGTCAATGTGGGCATCACACTATGCAATTTGTTATTTTGCAACACATCCCACGATGCTTGTCGCAAATCCAACAATCTTTGCTTGTATCCACTCTTGACATCTGGATCGGGAACTAGATTGAATTCAACGTCGCGACGCTGGGAAGCTTCCTTAGCAGCCCGATCAGCGTGTTCATTTCCCTCTATGCCCACGTGTCCAGGTATCCAGCAAAACTCTATTATATAACCCTTAGAGGTTAGTTTTTCTAAATAGAATTGGATGTCTTGTACCAAATGATGACTAGAATACATGAGTTTTATAGCTTGAAGTGAACTTAAGCTATCTGAACACAAAAGGTATTCTCCACAACGACAGCGTAGAATGTATTTAAGAGCGTCACGGATGGCGAATAACTCTGCAGTGAAAACTGAACACACGTCGCTTAGCCTGAAACGGCCAGTGAAGGTGGAGCAATAAAAGGCACTTCCAACCTTGTTGTCAATTTTGGAGCCATCTGTGAATACCAAAGTAAACCTTTGATGTTCATGGCAAATTTTCTAAAGTTAATTTTGAATACACTATCGCAAGTAGAGTTTTATCAAAACGACAAAGGTCGAATATAATAATCGGCTCTGGTGTAAACCAGGGCGGGTTATTGCTAAATACAAAATTAAAAACTTTTGGCAGATGAAATTCTATAAGATTAAACAAAAGTTTACATCTTAATCCCGTTGGAAGAGATGCCTTGGGTTTGTTATCAAAGTGTCTGACATATGTCGTGTTAAAAACATTCCGATTTGCTGGATGGTTAGGCATAGCTTTAATTTTCATTACATACATACCCATCAAGAGGTTTCTCCGTTCTGCTAAGGAGGACACACCAAATCAAAGTTCGAGTTGTCTTGCTTGATTTCCAGTCAAAGTGTGTTGAGTCAGTCCCATAGATGAGTCAGATTACTTCACATGTTGGAAATGCTGAGTAGTTTGCAGTTGTAAGATTTTATTAATGGGAGTAGGAGGTGTCAAGACGACGACTGCAAGAGATCTCCTCTAGTTTCGGAAAGTTATAATATGGTACCTATATTGGATTTTGTCTTTATTTTATATGTTGCATTTTTAGCTTCGTACTGACCCCCCCCCCCCTCCCTCCCACAACAAAAATAGTTCCTAAGCCCCCAGATCGTCTAAGGACTTGTCAATTACCTATTATATTATTTGTTAACTTGTTTGTGATTTATAACGTGGTTTTAAGAGGTTTGACTAGTCATAGCAAGTAAAGACTCTTAGTGACTCCCCGGGCCTCATGACCCTTGTCTAACCTTCTAACCACAAATCCACCACTTTTTGTTTTACTTTGCTGGCACCAATATTTATTGATTGACCCCTAAATTACTTTGCGCGGTTATTCAAAACATGACATTCGTGCTCGCCCAAATATTATTGGATACTATTAGTTATTTCCTTAGTAAATTGGGATATTAACTTCATCATGTTATACAAATTTTTAATGCGTTAAATGTATTTCTGAAACCAAGACCAGTTCCCTATAAATGTTATGGTTATTTGGTCGCAAGTTACAAAATATACCTCGGATTGATCCCGGGTGTCCCGTGTGCCCGGTGCACACCTTGGACGCAGGGACGTAGTGTTCATAGTGCTTAAATTATACGACGCGAGACACTAGGGCGCTTCAACCGGGAAGGTCATATTGCGCTGCCTGTGATATTGTAAGGAAATGAAATGTCTACAATGGTGTGTTTGATGATAATATTTTTTCAGAGTTTATTATTGAAACGATAATGATAATGACGATAGTAATAGTAAAACAACAACAAAATTATTTGAGTGGAAATAAATAAATTAAAGAAATGTGTATGATGTGAACTAAATTTTGTTAAATAAATTACTTTAAATGAGAAATTTATAAACTTTGTCGCGATTTTATATTAAGGTGCGTTTACTGTTCAGCGTTTGGTGCGCCGCGAATCGCACATCGAAATCGCTCGTATCGTTTACTGGTCCGCGCCGCGCCACGCGCGCGAGTATTTGACTTTGCAAAATACTGTTGTTTTTGTTGTATCTAGTTCGTGTCAAAAATGGAGGTAGACGACGATCAAGATTACAATATCAAGTAGCTCATTTCAATTACCGCCATAATATTTGGCGTCGTAAGCTGATTGCTTTAGCATATTTATCAAGTGTAAACCAAAACTTCCGTATGCCTAAGAGGTTTTATATACGGCCTATATACCAAAAGAGGCAGGAGTAAGGGTTCCATGCAAATATTATTGCTGAAATGAGGTTAGGTGATGAAGAACAATTCTTTAATTTTCATAGAATGAGCCCGTA
Organism: Sweltsa coloradensis; assembly: GCA_024449915.1. Lineage (NCBI taxonomy): Eukaryota > Metazoa > Arthropoda > Insecta > Plecoptera > Chloroperlidae > Sweltsa > Sweltsa coloradensis. The sequence continues at coordinate 130,291 of JAMZAV010002208.1, forward strand.
CAAGTTTGATGAACTTCTTGGTCTCGTGGGACCTACCATAAAAAGACAAAGTTTGACCAGAAATGATGTAATAAGCGAGTCGAAGCGCTGGTCAATAACATTGAGGTATGTTTACTTCCTCCTAGGTCCTATCATATAAATCATTTCATGGATTTCTCCACAAGGTCCTACCTAGGGATATAGCTAGTTCGACCTACTATTTTTAAATAATAAAGCCAATTATTGTCAATCCTGCTACTCGTAATTAGTAAATAAATTAGTTAAAATACTTATTTTCGTTTCAAGGTATTTGGCATCTGGAGACAGTATGCAATCTCTAACATTTGCATTCAGAGTGTCAAAAAGTTCTGTTTCAAATATTGTTCGAGATACCTGCGTAGCCATCTGGGATGTTTTAAGCCCACTTGTATTTATGGAGCCGACAGGAAAACTGGTTGATTGCAAGTGAGAAATTTTTTAACCGATGGAACTTTCCCAACTGTGCTGGAGCAATGGATGGAAAACACGTTATCATGCAAGTAAGTAGAGACCATGCAGTAACGTAGGAACTGGGGAAAGGGGGGCCAATGGCCCCCGCAACTTTGGTCTAGGGGGGGAAAGGGGGGGGCAAAACGAACATGAGTTAAAATATTATTCCCAGAAGTTCCGTAGTAAATATGCCCTTACACTTGTACACTTGTATATGTACCATGTACCATATGTTAATGTTATCACACATAAATACCTATGTACAATAAAGAACTGAACTCTGAACTCTGACTTATACAATTCGACAGTAACCTTGGTAAAACGAATGTGTTTGACTAGATATGCTTCGTCATTACATAAAAAATTAGGTTGAAATTTAATAAAATGGGCCACTTTACGTTCATTTCTAGATTTTTAGATCGCAAATAGTTGTTAAACATAGTTTATAGAGTCCGAGTGCTGTTAAAACATGACGAAATAACTTTAGTGTGACAAAAGATCTTTTATGTAATTCTAGCCTACATACCATATGATTTTAATAATTTTAAATGCAATAATCTAAAAAATGTCAAAGACATAATTTTTTTTTTTTACAGGCACCAGCCAAAGCAGGATCTCAATACTATAACTTCAAGGGCTCGAACAGTCTCGTGTTACTGGCGGCCTGTGATGCAGATTATTGTTTTACTCTAGTAGACATTGGGGCATCGGGAAGGCAGAGTGATGGGGGTGTTTATAGAAATTCAGAATTTGGCAAAGCAATAATGCAAGGCCAAATGAATCTGCCGGCCCCAAACAGAATCCCAGGATCTGAGCGGGTAACACCCTGTGTTCGTTGCGGACGCAGCGTTCCCAATGTCGAACACCTTGATGAGACCATTTCCACAGAGGGGTCTTTCTGTGGAAAAAAGGATTTACAATTACCCGCTAAGTCGCAATCGTCGGATAATTGAAAACGTGTTTGGCATCCTAGTGGCAAGGTTCCAGATTTTCAAGAAGCCCATAACTGGCAAACTGACCAACATAGAATACATTATAAAGGCATGTGTATGTCTTCACAACTACCTACAACGTGAAGACATAGGTCGTCTTCCAAGAGATCGCCGTTATTGTCCCGCCAGATTCGTTGATCGTGAAACGATAGATGGCGTTCAAGAAGGCGAGTGGAGAACAATGGTTGGAACAAAGGGTGCTCTCCGGAACCTTGGTAAATCCAAGTCACATACATACACCCGAAGAGCTGAAGAAACCAGAAACGAGCTTGCAGACTACTTCATGAACGAGGGCCAAATTGAATGGCAGTGGAAGCAAGCAGGGCTGGAATAAATGGGTATAAATAAAAATTTCAAATTGATTTTAAGTCTGCAAGTTTTTTTATTAAAAATTCTAATTTTTCATTTTTCTTTCAGTTGTCATACTGTGCCTTGTGCATGTCTACAGACATCTTCAAGCGAAGATCGGCCGCTTCCCTTGCTGGCAATCCCTTGAGGACAATTTTAACCATTTTGCCAAAATGGTCATTAATGTCCTTTGAGGTAGGAGGGGGTGTCGGTGGCGGTATGGGGGGATTTTCGAGAGCTGCACGGAGCGCTGCATCGATAGACGATGCCTCTCGGCGTCGCTTACTTGATACTGAAACACAGAAATTCAATTCAAGTTTTAACATGTTTGTAATTGTATAATAGTCCACTAGCTTTTGATTGATAGATATTTATATTATTATTAATAAGTGTTGTGTTCACATAAATAATAGATTTTGTATTGCAGCTTCTCTGTAACTAAAAACACGGTCTGGTTATAAACATGTTTTGTTTGACCATTGAATATGAATTGAATATTGAATAGTGAATTTGAATTTGTATCATATTCATAGCTCATCATATAATTTTACTTTGAGACTATAGTTGTTGTGTTATTTTCATTAGGGCCTAACCTCCATCTCGAGGGGACGGCTGTATTGATGCAGTCGACGTAGTCCTTTTAAAAGTAGGTCTAGTAGTCGATTGACTGCCAACGACGACGACGTGAGAAACTAGGGCGCTTCAACCGGTTAGGTCATATTGCGCCGCCTGTGAATGAAAGTAAATGAGAAGAGTTAATGCAGGTATGTTTGATGATTAGATTGTTTTCTAAGTGTATAAATAACAAAATAAATTGAAGATGAAGAAAGTAATAGCAAAATAAAAGTAATGTATGAAATGAAAATAAGAAAAGAAAAAAATGTGTATGAAGTTAATTAAAGTTTGTTAAATAGATTACTTTGGATGAGAAATTTGGAAAGTTTGTCGCCGTTATCATATGATAGAAGTTCTTCATATGATTGGGAGAGATCAAATTGCATGCGCAAGGCATCATATTTGGTACATTCTGCTAGCATATGATGTACGGTTAAAGGTACATCACATGTGTCACATATGGGAAAACCTTTTCTCTGGTTAAGAGATATCCGTGTGTTAGGCGTGTGTGCCCTATACGAAGTCTAGACAATACCACCTCAGTCGAGACGTAGGTGGACGAATTTTGTTAGTCAATGTGGGCATCACACTACGCAATTTGCTATTTTGCAAGACATCCCAAGATGCTTGTCGCAAATCCAACAATCTTTGCTTAAATCCACGTGCAGGATCTAGATTGAAATCAACGTCGCGACGCTGGGAAGCTTCCTTAGCAGCCCGATCAGAGTGTTCATTTTTCTCTATGCTCACGTGTCCAGACATCCAACAAAACTATATTATATAACCCTTAGAGGTTAGTTTTTCTAAATAGAATTGGATGTCTTGTACCAAAAGATGACTTGAATACATGAGTTCTAAAGCTTGAAGTGAACTTAAACTATCTAAACACAAAAGGTATTCTCCACAACGACAGCGTAGAATGTATTAAAGAGCTTCACGGATGGCGAATAACTCTGCACTGAAAACTGAACACACGTCGCTTAGCCTGAAACGTTCAGTTAAGGTGGAGCAATAAAAAGCACTTCCAACCTTGTTCTCAATTTGGAGCCATCTGTGAATACTAAAGTAAACCTTTGATGTTCATCGCAAATCTCTCTAAAGTTAATTTTGAAAACACTATCGCAAGTAGAGTTTTTATCAAAACGACAAAGGTCAAATATCATAATCGGCTCTGGTGTAAACCAGGGCGGGTTATTGCTAAATACAAAATTAAAAACATTTGGCAGATGAAATTCTATAAGATTAAACAAAGTTTACATCTTAATCCCGTTGGAAGAGATGCCTTGGGTTTGTTATCAAAGTGTCTGACATATGTCGTGTTAAAAACATTCCGATTTGCTGGATGGTTAGGCATAGCTTTAATTTTCATTACATACGTACCCATCAAGAGGTTTCTCCGTTCTGCCAAGGAGGACACACCTGACTCGGCATACAAGCGACTACGGGCTTGTTCGAAATGCACCAAGAGCAATACGAAGACCACAATGGTGGACAGTGTCTAGAAGTTTAAGGGTTGTGTTACTTGCTGAAGAGTATACGAAACATCCATAGTCCATCTTGGAGCAAACTAGAGATCCGTAAATTCTCAACATGCAAGTCGTATCTGCAACCCCACGATGTATTGCTGAGAACTTTCAATAGGTTGATTTTCAACATGCATCTTTTGCGCAACTCAACAACGTGGTGTTTCCAATTTAGCTTTTTGTCAAACACCATGCCGAGAAGACGGGCATGTGGTTTGAATTGAAGTTCTAGATTGATAAACGAGAGTTGTGGGTCATTTTGAATTCCTTGAAGACGACAAAAGTGAATGCACTGAATCGATTCGGGAGAGAATCGTGTCCCCCGCTTTCTATAGCCCATCACTTATATTGTTCAATCCCATTTGCACGTGTCTCTGAACTGTTGATATAATTACTGATTTGAAGAAGATTCCTAGGTCATCTACAAATAGGCGAGACATCGGAGAGTGGGGCATCGGAGATGCTCCATGCACGAACTGTGAAACAGATACACTTCTTTTACACGACGACGACGTGAGAAACTAGGGCGCTTCAACCGGTAAGGTCATATTGCGCCGCCCGTGATATTGAAAGTTTATGAGCTGAGTTAGTGGTGTATTTGATGATAAGTTTGTTTTTTATGTGTATATACAACAAAATAAAATGATGATGAAGATAGTAACAGGAAAACAAAAGTTTTTTATGTGAATGAAAAAAGAAAGAAAGAAATGTGTATGCTGTGAATTAAATTTTGTAACATAATTACTTTGGATGAGGAATTTAGAAGTTTGTTGCCGTTTACCATACCAAAAAAGTTCTTCAATGATTGGGAGAGATCAAATTGCGTGCTCAAGGCATCATATGTGGTACATTCTGCTAACATATGATGTACGGTTAAAGGTACATCACACGTGACACAACTAAATAACATTTTCTCTGGTTAAGAGATATCCGTGAGTAAGACATTTTATAAATACAGATGGAAGGCACGCAAGAACCTTAGAGTGTGCGGAGAATGTGTTGATATGGGGTGACAGTGACAGAGAAGTGCAGGAGATGGTGGACAGATGGAATGAAGTTACTACAGAGTTTGGTCCGAAAATCAATCAGAAAAAGGGTGAATGTTTGTGTATGCAAAAGAAGACATAGGGCAGGCTAGAGATTGGGAAAATATAGCACTCCTTGGAAAAGTCTTACAAGAAAAAGAAAAATTTAAATATCTGGGAAGTATATTGACGAACGATGCAAAAGTGGGTAGGAAAGTGTCATCTAGAGTGCAAAAAGCAGATGGGTTTTACCAACTGGTGAGAAAGCTACTTTGGAATGAGTTGTTCCCACAAAAAATTGTTCCGGTTTCCTATCATCAAGATTCAGTCGTCACTTATTTCACTCTGTGATTGATCCGAAGTAATCCACCAATATAAGCCCAAATATTTTACGCCAAAAAACATAGATTTGAATATCATTTGACAATATTACATTGATGATCGAGTCAAATAATATAGAATAAAATTAAATGATTGATTATAAAAATTGATTGATTTTGTGGTTGATTGGTCCGTACGTAGGTACGTGACATTACAGTATAACAGTGTTACTTTATTTTTATTTTCCTAAGACTCTTTTTCAAGTTTTTTTTTTTTTTAATTTGGATTAAGGACGCGTCAACCGTTAGGTCATAATGCACCACTCTAGCCTAAGGGGGTGGGGAGGAGGGGCCCATGCAGGTCAGAACCAGCCACGGGTAAGGGGAGGAAGGGGGGTTTCTCACGTCGCGGTCGTCATCGTCTTTGTCATCGTTCGTTGTGTAATTGTCATCGTCGCCGGGGGGTCGTCAAAGGAAGGGGGCTAGGTTGCCGACGACGATTGCCAGAGCTCGCCTCTAGATTCGGGGAGTAATATACTACCCTTCATACTTTACTCCTATATAAAAATTACACTTTTAAATAAAACAGTCTTATGAACAGGTATGGCTAGTTTAGTTTGTTATGAAATTTATAAAACGTTGGTGCGTGTGGTTATCTGAATTAGTATTGTATACACACTTTTTTTTTTGATTTGCATTACACTTTCCAAAATAAAAATCCTAAGAATGATAATACTCTGTCGTTCCTCGAACAGATGACGGCCACTAATCCTTGGGCCGACCCAATCAAGTTTCTTAAAGACCTCTTTTGTAATTTTAAAACAACACATTAGGGTCTCTCTAGAATTTCCCCACGTCAAAATACCGTGACTTGCACCAGATTTGAAAATATGCATAATATTAATAGATAATCTTTAAAATGTTATGGCTGACTAGGGGTTTTCATACAAAATATCGCGTAACACGCAGAGTACAGTCTTTTTTAAACTTCCACGCAAGGTACTCTCCAATTGAGATATTTATCAAACCACACACCCAAAAAGTTGCAGTCATTAACAGTTTCAAGTATGCCATTATTACGAAGGGAGTTGTCGATCTGACGTTGGCTTTGATGTCGAGGATAATATTCTTTTAGCAGTGTCTGATAACAAGGTATTGAAATTATTTGATATTTCAACTCCATCATTCAACTGCCTGTTATCAATTAACAATTTATCTAAATCACTGACAGGGGCCACTCCTATGCGCGTCTCTCTGTTGATAACCTTCCATGTAGTTTTAACAATGTTTGTGGGGTTATATAAACGTTTTGTCTACATTATTACGTTAAGCATTTTTTATCAGGATCCTATATTATTTTTTCTTTATCTTGTAAAGATCCACTGCTGTTCGCAGTTTGCAAGCAATGCAAAGTCATATTGGTACGTAATTGGCTTAGCCTCCCGTATGTCATCCGTGACCCAGGTTTTGTTGTGTTATCACTCACTCGTTATTTCTAGGTATGAATTTATTAAGTTTTTTTTTTTTGTTATTTGGATTAAGGACAAGTCAACCGTAAGGTCATAAGCACATCCT
>JAMZAV010002209.1:0-139712 GCA_024449915.1 Sweltsa coloradensis
TCATTTGACAGACACGGCCATTCCATAGTTGCGGGTGTGACACATTACACACTTACAATACCTGCCAAGTGTTTATAAATTGCAATTGAAACCAAGATATTGTATACATTCATTGTTGCCATAAGATGTACAAATACACCAAATTTCAACTTTCTGTGACTTTAAGAAATCAGTAAATTAAAAATTAAAACAGGTGTTGCGGGTGTGACACTTTTTGCCACTGTATTACACCCTTACATGAACATGTGCAAAAGTCTGTGAATATAGGACCCCTGGATAGGCAAATATTTTTTTCCTAAAGCATTATCGTACACCCTTAAAATAAAATATAAGGAATAGTGGCTCAAATAATTTAAAAGACGATTTATGATGGTTTGAAGATGTTGCGGGTGTGACAAGGAAATGTTGCGGGTGTGACGTAGGTGCACAAAATATAACATTAAATACGAGTTTTTTGTATGTAGATTATAATTTGGTTGGCAGTTTTCTTACATACTTCATGAATATACTCAATACTAAAATGTAAGTTAATAAATATGCATGCTAATTAATATGATATTTAAAAAAGGTAGCCTATTATAAATAAAGTGTTGCATTGTAATTTTTAGTGAAATATGAGTCCTCGTTCACTGATTATTTTTTGTTTAAACTTTGAAGTCGGGCTAATAATAGCACAAAAAGAGGATTAACTAATAATGTCTTATCATTAAAAAATTAATGCAGATTATCATTATTCCTGCATGCCTCATCAATCACTGACGAACTTAATTGCCCACGATTGTTGTGAAGTATTGGAAGAGCTACCATCTCTGATAACGTCTTTGCTCTCGCTCTCGCATGACGTATTCACAATATCGGGCCATACCAATAGTTGCCACTAGGATGCATGCATATACTTAAGCCTAAGTGTTAATTCACTGGTTTCATCATCAAATGCTACGATTTCAGCATAACACTGCTTGACGGTATTTTTTCCCCATTTACCGCAAGTGAAACGAGGACAAATCACTGACGTTAATATCTAGGGCAGGATTGTTGACGGAAGCGCAGACATCCGAAAAATTATCACTTATGTTAACATAGAAAACTCGACTTTTAGTTCAGCAAAATCTTTTTGAGGAATGCCCACACTGCATGTTTGTTATGTGTCAAGTCATCACTTTCAACCGCGAAAAACCTCTTAACGTCATCTTTCAATCAAGCGCAGGCTGTAAAAACAGTCAATGAGCGCTCTGAATCTCGTCTTGAATGATTGCCGAAAAAATTTCAGATTTCAGACATATTCGTTTTCTGGTACCTAGGCCTTTCTCTCAATCTTTCTTTTGCATTTTCAAAATACGTTGACTGCGTGCGTTATATGTGCCATTACTTAGGCTACCTAAACTAGGTAGGCCTAATTGGGCAATTTTTTTTACCTATTTGACTGTAGCCCTGGCATTATCATGCAATTCAATAATCATGTCACACCGCAACATAACTGTGTGTCACACACGCAACACAATTTCAACCACTTCTAGTCAGTGCATCTCAGTTTTTCTCTGTTGGATATGATAAGTCATATAACCTAACCTAAAATAAAGTACTCTCCAACTTTTGTTAGCCATAATCTTAACACTATCATAGTTTATTGTAGTTCTGTGTTGCGGTGTGACATGTATTCATAACATCTTTAATGATACAAAATTTAAGTAAAAACTACTTTGTGTTCAGTTTTTCCAACTAAAATACTTCACAACATCATTAAGTGTTGATATACAAAAGAAAGAACTTCACACAGCTGACCTAAAAGAAATTGGAGGGCTTTCAATTTAGGGGATGTGGCACTAAAATAAAAACAATAACTTTACACCAACTTTGAAGCACTGTAAAACACATAATTGACTACCCACAAAGAAAGCAAAGACATTTTAAAATTCAGTGGAGTTTTGACTTTAATTTTTGACCCACAACAAACTATTGGGTAAAAATTATTTTTCACTTGTCAGGCTCACTTTGCTATGGAATGGCCGAGAATCTAAATTCTAGAAAATTGAATTTATATTTTGTTTATTTTCTATGATTAATTATTGGGAAATTTTGGAATGATAAGCCGTTTTTAGGCCTAAAATTATTTTTACACAATTATAAAAAATCACAAATAGATGCGACTAAAATTGGGTTTAAAGACTTTTAGGAACCCCTTAAAATGACCATGCTGGCCCCCTCTTAATCGATTTGTAATGATTTAAATAAACAATATCAGTTTCAAAACTCGCAATCGGTGAGGGGATTTTTTTTCAAAAAAAATATAGCCTTTTAAAAAAACTATTTTAAGGAAAATTTTCCCAAAATCAGTTTAGAACTCTTTTTTTTGCTCAAAATAAGAAAAGTGCAATTGTTTGGAAAATAAATAATGTTTTTTATTTCAATAAATTAATTGATTTGTTTTAAATCTTATTTAAATTAAAACACCTGCCCGAGAGAGAGCCGAGGGCGTTGAGAGGGCACACACGGCGAGAGCTTTGAGAGATACACCAAACCCCAAAAATTGAAAGTTCCGGGGCGATTGATCACTTGGACTGCACTAGCAGTCTCTCTAGCTAAAAAAAAGTCTTCGTCCGCATTTCGTGATAGTTTTGGGTAGCTATTAAACATCTAGTGAGGGTTGTAAATTAAAAGGAAATGAGGGGGTTTTATTCAAACAGTGCGGAACAAATACCCTATCCATCGCCGTTCCCGCTTCTGAGGGGGTCGTTTGGGATTGGGTTTACAACCTTTTTTTTCCCTTCTTTCTTCCTCCCCACATCGTATTCTTCACATCTTTCCAGCTCTCTCCTCTTTCCCCCAAGTCTCCTCTTTTTGTTTCTTCCTCTCTTCCTTGGTATTTTTGGTAACATCTACTGTGGAATTTTTAACTTGATGACCACGTTTTTAAATTAGACAGGGAGCGAGCAAACAAAATTTTTCAAAGCAGCCAAAAAATGGAAGTTTCACTGGGAAGTGAAAAGAAAAAAGTGAAAATAACAAATAAATTTTTGAAGTTAGTTTTGCTGTAGCTTATGGGACTTTTCACTATCGAAAAACCAATCGACTATTCGGAAACTTTTTACTTTTTTCTTTTTGATTTGCAGTGAACGCTGGAAAAGTCCGTAATACTTTAATCTACTTCTAAAAAGCTACTATTTCTCTTCACTTTTTCTTTTCACTTCCAGTGTAACGTCCCCTAAAAAGGGACCAATCTGTTTTTTGTCTGTGAGGAGTGACTTCACTCCAGAACGGCCAACACTAAACAATTTTTCTGAAATTTTCAAAAACTCCATACAAGTATTAATTTCAGCTAAAATTTTGAGCAAGATCCGTTTAAATTTAACCCCCCAATAAATAATAAATTGAAAAAAGGCTGAGAAAATTGCAAATTAAAGTAACGCCGCTTGAAAAGCGACTTGGGGGTTTAGTATAGGGTTCTCACGGTTTTTTTGGTGTTTGTGGGTGAATGCCCCCCGTTTTTCTTTGATTGAATTCACCTCCGCTGCAATGGCAAGTCAGGCGTCCCGCCCCGTCTCGCCAAGAGACGACTAACGCCGTTGCGATTGGGTCCAAACCGGCAGCAATCTTTGGTATTATGGGCAAAATATCATCTTTCCAGGGTGATCGGATCGGATCATGGTCTCTACCATGGGCAAGCCCCTTCAAGTCAGATGGTGCGGGGAGGACATACGCTTAGAGATTGATTCTATACAGCTGGCAGTTAACACGAATTGGGGCATCTTTTCTTTCCCTGATTTGGCGTAGTTAGGTGGTACCCGGAAATCGTTAGCGACGGGGTGGAATATTTTTCTCGGACGTGATGATCCGAGCTCCCCTGCCACTTTGTAGATTTAAGGTCCTCTGTTAAGTAAAGTGTTCCCCCTCGCATAACCTGGGGTACTTCTTTTTGGGGGCCTAAATTTGAAAGTGTGGGGACAAATTACGTGAGTTTTGTGAAGGGGCGGGAGGGGGGGGAGGGGGAGGATACAAGGCAGGAGGGCGTAATTTATTTGACATTTTCAACATGTTCTTACTAAAGGTCAGGGAAAAAAGCATGCCCCGGGCAAGGATCCCCGCGTAATGGCCACTGCTTAGAGTCTACCCACTCAGATAACTGATTTCAGTGGGGATATTACACAAAAGCGACTTAAGCCAACCCTGTAGGGCCGCCCCGACGGCGACGCAATCTAATCTAGGAATCCCTATTACTCCCATTACATGTAGTTTTGTAGGTTAGTCTAGGCCTATTTTAAGTATTTATTGTAATATAGCCTATTTCGTCATAATTGCATACGTAAATGCTTTTTCACATTTTCCTAGCGATTTGGGAATGTTTTAGGTGTTTTTAATAAACATAAACATCGTTTTTTCCACGCCCGTTTACAACAGAATTTTATAAGTGCGCGCGCATGCGCGTAACACGCAAGTCGGGATCGCCAAAATTGACGCGGAAATAACAAAATCCACGACCCGTCGGGACCTGAGCCACTCTCTAGGGTTAGGGCTAGGCCTAGGCCCACACAATGCCCAGGACCTAGCCCTACGCCTATAGCCCTAGGTAGTTTATAACGATAAATGTTTAATAGGCCTATAATCTGCCCCTAGACTGAGCCACAATTAAACAAAGTCAATTAAAACCACTTACCGCAGGCAAATCCAAAGATGTTGGCTGTCCGCCTTGAAGAAGCGTTCGTTGCAAGGCCTCGGTTGTGACTTGGAAACCAGCATTTTAACACTCCTAGGAAGAATAAAACAGACATAGAGATATTTGTATGTCAGATTTTTGAAGAGAAGTAGTGTAATTAGTATAAAGATAATTACTTACCGTAATGTTGAAGGAAAAATATCGAGGCAAAATGACGCCATTTTAAGTGTTGGCGTTGCGTCACCGACCGACCGCGTGGGTTTGCCAAAGACCTCAGAAAAAGAGCAATCTACTAGTCGATAGAGATATCTTTGTCTGAAGTCTTTGGGCTAAGTGCGGGAACATTGAACATGTTGCGCAATTACTTGATGTGATTACTGATTAGGCTTGATGTTTTTCACAATATCACCGACAAGAGAAGTAGTAGGAGCAAGATATTATTATACACTTCGTTGGAGTAGTAGCAGTAGTATTTGCTTCTGTTTAGCAGCTTTAGACTTTAGTCTCTGCTATTTTTTCCTGGTTGTACATATCTTGGTATATTTTCTTTGGACAAGTGGAAACTTAGTTTGAACCCACTTTTGTAAATCACTTTTAAAGTTTGACTTATTAACCATCAACAGTTTTAGATCTTTAGGTAAATCGTTGAATTTTTTTAATCCATTCACAAACAGGGATTTTTGCCCACAGCACTTATTTTGACTAGGCATGTAGAAATCTTGAGCATATCTAGTGATCATGCACATCATTATTGTGTTTGTAAAACTCTGAAAAGTATGAGTACTCTTGATTGCAAAGAACTTCACGAATGAAACATAAAACTTCGTAGTTGATTACTGAAGTTGCTCGAGCATGTGTGTGTTAGTTTGTGACATTGTAGAGTTGCCCTCATACCTTGGTTTTGAAGTTTTTGGAGAACATCAAGGTCACTTTTAATTATGTCCAACAGAATGGTAGGACAATTATGGAAGTGTGGAGCTACAATGGTGTTATAAACTAATCGACGCACCCCCTATGACAACTTCCAACAGTTTCTTCTCATAAACCCAGTTTTTAGCAATTTTCTTAGATATTGTAACTGATATGTTCTTTGAAATTTAGTAAATAGTCTACCATGACTCCCAAGTACTTAAAATGGTCTTGAAAAACAACATTTTTTCTTCAATCTTTACTTTGCTGGTATTATCTTGAAGTAGTTGGTCCCTCTTTGCAGATGAGCTAGTGATCAGTATGCAGTTTAGTTTTATCTGGGTGATATTTGAGTTTATTGCTTTAAAAAATATGTGATGATGATTTGTAGGTCATAATTCAACATTTGTATTGCTTTGCTTAGTTTGTCAGAGATGATATGCACAGTGTATCGTCGGAATATTACATCACCACTACACAGTTGGTGACGAAATTTCCTATTATATGCGGGAAACAATGGCATCGAGCAGCTGTAAATTCCTGGCTGGTTTGCTGTTGTTGTTGTTAATTGGCTCTTTGAAGAAGGATTAAACAACAATTAACTTAGTCTCAAGTCAAGATTTTTTTTTAAACTTTTTCTGTCTAGCATTAGGTACCTGGATCCAGGTAAAATAAATCAACGTCAAGAATTTTTACCATATAAATTGCTTCCATGCATATTTTTTCATATTGTACATAATATTATATTAGTTTAATTACGTGCAATTAATAAATTATTTTTGTATGTCAATGTCTTGTAACTGGCCACACACGAGCACTGTGCTTATGTGGGCTTCTCTCTATGATGCTCTTCTTTTGAGTAAAAACTATTGATCATAACTTTAATTTTATAAACTAAACTATGTATCATGTATCTCTTTTTTCTTTAGAATAAACATTTTTCTGAACTAAACTGAACTAATTACATAGATGCAGACACAATGAACAAATACTCATATTACAACGTATTAAAAATTAAAACACAATAATTTTGGTAACAAATTAAAAAAGGATATGAAATGTAATTATTTAATGAACCAAAAATAAAAAGGGAGGCAAAAAAACAAAAGGAAAAAAAATAAAAATCACCAAAAATAAAAACGAAAAGAAAAAAGATTTAGTAGATGAGTGAGCGCAGCGAACGTAGTCTACAATGCAAGTCAAACGGGCCTTCGTCGTGATTAATTTGTCTGTTTGTTCGGTCCCATACGTCCGAACGACCAAACATATTGAGCTGAAATTTTTAACAGTCATCCGTGACCAGTTAACTTAGAATTGCTAACAAAATGAGCAAAATCCGTTGTGATTCAAACTCATAAGAAATAAAAATTTTAAATTTTTTAACCATCGATAGCAATATTGTTTAAATTTGCCATATGTAAAAAAATGTCACAGACTGTGCAAAAAAACTATTCTGGAAGTCTCTAAAGAATACATTATTATCAACTAATAAATAATCCTGGCCATCCACAAGAAACAGTGCAATAGCGAAGTATATAATTTTGCAGTATAGGGTTATAGGTAAGTTATAATTAAAATCGTAGACTAAACTACTACAAGACTAGGCACTGGCTACATGTACTCTATAGATAGTCGTGTTGATTGACAGTGACAGTTATTGGTTTGGTTAATTTTTTGAGTAAGAAAACCGCACCGAAAAGTTTGGCTCAGAGTCGATTAACCTTTTGTAAATCTTGCAATTTTTATCTGATTTTAAAATGAATTTATTTGTCAATGGAGAACCCCTTATTAATATTCTAGAAGAAAATATTGATTTTGAGTCGGACCCTAAATCAACAAATTTGCAAAGGGGTTACCTTTGTGAATTTTTTTATGAAAAAATGAAATGCACGTTGGGGCAATTCTATCACTGGCTACATGTAGGCCTACTCTATAGATAGGCGTGTTGATTGACAGTGACGGGAAGGTGGCCACTAGACCACCCTATTCCAGGAAGAAAAAAATATAAAAATTTAAAATGTGCAGCATTTAATTCCACATCAAAGTGTTTTTTCTCCATTTTTAAATTTTATCAAATATTGTTCCACATATCAGACTAATTTGTATAAAAGGCTGTAGTCAAGGTCTATCAAATCTCCACGAGTAAGATTCACAAACTACTGACACCGGTAGAAACTCAAAACCCTATTTAAACATGGGTACTTTAATTAATTAATACATAATTTAAATATTGAACATCAATCGAGTTGAATTCAAAATGTGACTTCAGAATTCAGAATGTGACAAAATGTGACACTCAACACGTGGCTTGCTCGCTCATCTATGAACGCCTTCAAATGGTGTTTCAAGGAGCATTATTAACTAAACTAAACTAGATTTGATTGACATTGATAAGACAAATGATGAGACAGTAAAAAAATTACAAAAATGTATTGATTATCTTTAATTTACTAACTTTAAAGGTGCAAAACCAAGCTATGAGAATCTCCACAGGAGCAGTCCACTCCAATCACAGCTCTGCAGGCCAGAACAAACATCCCACCACTTGAGTCTCGAAGAAATGTGGCTGCAGTGTGTCTACATGAAAAGATGATGAGGCTGGATGAACAATATTGGAGCAGAGAGCCGTATGATAAGACTAAAAAGTAAAAACTCGTAAAACTTTCAACTACAGCCAGTGAATTAAGAAATGAGCTTATGGGAGATGTTAATCTAGAAAACAGAATGAAGCTGGCTGTTTTAGACGTTCAACATGAACTGGAGGGGATATGTGGACGAAAGAAAGATTACAATGAAGAGCTGAGACAAGTAACTCTGATACATATATATTAGTACATGGAAGATATCCTGAAAGGGAGTGGCTGCACCTGTATACAGACGGATCGGCAAAACCTGGAGAAGGCAATGCTGGAGCAGGAATATACTGTAGAGAATTTGAAAAGGCACTACCTGCAGGAAGAAATGGCAGTAACTATGATGGGGAACTAAAGGCAATATTGGAAGCACTAAAGCTGGTGGCACGTCACCAAAAAAATGAAATTGTGATACTTTCTGACTCAATGGCGGCAATACAGGCAGTTGCGAGCAAGGATGAGGTGGCCAGCGAGGTCAAGGAATGTAAGTTACACATTCTGAGACTGAATAATGAGGAAAAAGAAGTTATACTGAGTGGGTACCTGCACACTACAATCTGCATGGTGATGAGAAGGCAGACTTCTTGGCAAAGAGGGGCAGCAAGATGCCACAAACTGAGAAGGCACTGTCTTATAAGGCAGTGAAGTCCCATCTAATACAAGGTATAGATGGTCTAGATCTAATATCTGCTGCTAAGAACTCGGTGCAAAGGAAGTGGGAGGAGGATGCAAAGGACAAGTCATAGCAAAGTATAGTATCAAGAAAGACAAAATCACCCAGATATAAGAATAGAAAGGTCTCATCAGCCCAGTTCAGACTTGAAACATTTACAAAAAGTAGGAATGGCCTATGCAGCTTGTGCGGTAAGGAAGAACAGAATCGACAACATCTTTTCAGTTTGTGAAAAGACTAAAGTCTGAACTTGACGCAATGCCAGATGGCATGACACATGTACGAAGGGAATCCTGCCTCTATTGGATAACACGACAACACATGATGGCCGAGTAGGCCAATTAGGGGCATATGAAAAGAAGAATCAGATAATATTAATAATACATTAATATATAATAATACTTAATAGTATAGTAATACAATATACATAATACAATAATCAATAATAAGGACCAGTATTTACAAATATATAAATTAATAAATATAATATAATATATGAATGCCAAATTAGCAAAGCTAGAAATTCAAAGGCCTGGACCCTTATTCTGTTTTTCTCACGATTCAAAACTGAGTTAAATTTTGAGTGAGAAGTGACAACTGCGATTCTGTTTGTTTTTTTAACATAGCTGCTTATTCGAAAGCTTGTCGAAAAAATTCAAAACGTTCTCACAATGCAATCAATATTCATCACAAATTTCACATCGTATAACCAGAGTCGATAAAGAAGTTTCCCCGTTGGGGAGGTCCTCCAACTCCCTATACCGCCCTGGGTTAAATAAAAAGTCGTTTTTGGCGTTTGGAATCTAACGTTCCGCGCGACATCTGTGTGACGATTGATGGAACTACTTCAATAAAACTACGTCACTTTTCTACTAGTAGTTAACAGTCGAAGACGACAAATGGCGGAAACGTCAAAATATTAAATACGATCGAATGTTGGCGAATGTTTTGGAGTAAAGCAAACTATCTTTATTGATGAGGATATTTCTGATGGAGTAGACCTAAGCTTAGGACCTAGGCCGACAATATGTATTGTTCAAGATTTCGATTTGAATGCCAAGGGCGTACTTACGTCTGAAAACTGTATTGTAGCCTTGGGCCTAGGCTACACTTACGTCCGTTAGGCTTGAACAGGACATATCTCAAATTATTTCGCACGAAAATGTCAGTGACGCCTGCGCAACACTTTATAGTACAATAATAAATCAAAAGTAAATCGTTTTAAAAGACTAGGGCTCAGGGCTAATATGATTGAAATAAAATTGAAGTTTGACGTTTCGTCTGTTATTTGTTGATATCAGCGTCACTGCACATCGATAATCTACTGACCGTATTTAGCGTGCAGTGCTTTTATTAGTTTCATATTTAAGCCGCCCTCAGCGCGCAGAGCGTTAGATTCCGTTTTGACTTGGGAGTAAGGGGACCTCCCCAAAGGGGAAACTTCTTTATCGACTCTGGTATAACCTTACTTTTTCCATAGCCCCCCTGTTTGCTTAAACATCCGACTTTTCGTGTTTACATGGCGGTGCATTGTTAGTAACTGTCTCCTCATTAGCCTAGAGAACCTGGATCTTATTAACTACGTTAATAGAGAAGCGCGTTTGGATGTTCGTGTGTTAATTCCATAGACATCCTATATAATTGGCTAGACCAGCAGTCGGTGGTCCACTTCCGTACAATTAGAAGCCATCTTAAAATGACAGTTTACATGTTAATCAAATGGGAGCGATTTGTGGCCAAATAGTTCTCAAGATTGCCGCCAGGTTGACAGGTAAGCATCTAGCCTTTAACACCAAGTGATTACTAAATTCCCTTATGCAATCACTTCGTATTGTTTCTTTTGTTTAATACCATGCTGCACAAGCTAAAACCATATCAAACAATCCAGTAAAATACTTTATTCATTAAAAAAGCATAAATTAAAACACCAAATCGCCATCTTGAATGGGCCGGTTGAGTCTTCAATTTGCTACGCTCGCGCCTGTGCGGAGGTATAGGAGACTGCTATCTAGCCTACTATAGGGGTTTAATATCAATGGTTAATTCTGGGACTCACCGCCCTAGAAATGTAGCGTTCTCACCGTCCAAAAGCATGTAACTGGATGTAGTCAAATCCATGTCAAGCAATTTAATATATTCTAATTGTTTACCTGAGGCATGAGCCTACATCGAATAAGGATTATATCAAATATAAAAATGTATATACATTATAACAGCTATTGTCAACAAATAATATCTTACTTATCTGCAGATTTGTATATTCAACATTGTACTTTGTTTGGTCCACGGATTGATTACCGACACTAAACAGGGGAAACTTCTTTACCGACTCTGGTTGCCATGGTTACCAAGACCTTGGGCTCACTGCCTTTGCTAAGATTTTGATAGGAATTATCAAGGAACCAATGGATTACCCAGGCGGTGAGCCCTAATAAATGTAAACGCGCTACGTATCTAGAAGATAAAGCGGCGTTACATTAGCCAAGAGATCTCACTTTTCAAAAACTAGAACTTCCGGTTAACAAAGATCTCATTTCGCAAACAAAATTGCTCGCTTGTCACTTTTCGAATTTTTGTGAAGTGGAACGCTTTCACAAAAGTGAAAAGAGTTGTCGAAAAGAAACAGAATAGGGTCTGGGTGTAAGGCAGCTCGATGGGCCCTCTTGAGCCCCCCTTTCTGTGGGCCCCCTTGATGTTCTCAATCTCTCAGGGCCTAGGCGCCTCTGAATGCCAATCATGCAATCAATAACATGTTTTAATGTAAACATTTTTAGAAAATGTAATTATAATGAGATGTTTTTAGTTTGGAAACTCTGGTACGCTTAGAGCAATTACAGAATGCCCAACTAAACACAGAATACACCTAGCTTCATAAGCAAATCAACATGTTAAGAGGGAATGGGACACATTTGGCTGTTAACAAATAGCTATTCGCTCGGCTAAGATGCATCCGACGTATATGAAACTTTGCAAAGTTGTCAATAAAGCATACATAGACAGCCCTGTGGTCATAGATTTTCCAAATTTTGACTTAATCAGTCAGAAAAAAATCACGAATATGGTCAATTTTAGAATTTTTAGCAAAAACAAAATTCTTGAAAACTTATTTAATTTTTATAAATTATTTTAAAACAAAATTTACAAATGTGTTACTGTAGAGCCCTATAATTCCACATTTGTGACATATGTTCAAGATTTCAGACACCTGTGGTGTCAGTTGGCCGAGCGAACAGCAATTTGCCTAAAACGCATGTCCTATACTCTCTTAACGGTTAACCAAATATAGCTCTTGACATAAATTGGCAAACAAAATAAAAAACTGATTTAAGAGTTAAAAAATATATCCCTTGTAAAAATTAAAGCATCAGTTTTTTTTTTTTTGCAAGTAGGCCATCAACACTTTAGGCTGCTCAGCACTGTGTTAAGGGTCAAACTACAAATGTTTTTAGTTTAAACTGTAAGAGAATATCTGTTTCACAATGAAGGTACATTATTATGTAATAGTTACATTAAAATTTAAAATGCATGTTTTTAGTTAAGCCGTACAAATATAAATAACATCACGTGATTGTTCTCTATTTTGTACAAAGACCTCTTCTCTTTTATATACTAGTACGTACTAATAGTCCGGATGTTAAGAGACTTGACCTTGCATTTTTTGATACAAGCAAGGCACTTGGCACACGTGTTCTAGGGACCATACCCTACTAATTTTCACTTGGAGCCATCGTGATATCCCGTGCAGGCACCCGTTATTGCATGTTGCCTACCCCTGCTGGTTTGAAGGGTTGATTAGCAAAACAATTCGGTGTTTGGTGATAGAAACTTGAAATTTTTACCAAATAGGGGTAACATTAGGCTTAACATTCTGGCAACGGGGAATTGCGGATTTCTTCATAGTTAAGGGATGATTGAGGTTATAATTTTGGGGGTTGAACATTTTGATTTAAATTTTTATTTATGACACCCTTGGTTTAATGTTGGATTTCTACGTTAAAGTACTTCCCAAAATCTTCAAACAAAATGATGGTGCTAAAAATATGACTAGCGACCCCTAATTTGGTCATAGTTACCTGTTGACATAATGACCTGAGTAATGACCTATTTGAAAAATGTTTAAGCATAGTCGTGTGACTACTCTATTTAAAGCTTAGATGAAGTAGAATAATAAGAAATAATTTTAAACATGCCACGTTGACCTGTGACCTTTATCGTCCTTTATTTGACCTTGATAACTGTTTCAGCAGGGATGCATAATGTATACTTATAGAGCACATCCAAATTTATGTGATATGTTAACAAGTTGACTTAATAAATGTACTCAACATGTTAGAAGGGCCTATATCAATATGATATTAGGCTGCATTGCGAACGTTTTTTACTGTCGCGTTGATGGATGAGCAGTTTTGTACCATTGAACCCTCTTTTACTATACTTTTACTTCGTTGTTTTTCAACGTGTTTACATAGAATATACCATTTTAAAAGGAGTACCAAGTTTCTGTTAGATCCTTATGTAATAACCATAAAAATAAATAATAGTAATTGCGTTGTTGATGTTGTCCTATTCCAATGGTAAATCGTGGCCAATCAGTGGCTAACTGATCACTAGTTGCTCATCAATGAAGTAAAATTTATCAAGGAATTTGTTCAGGTCCGCTTTTATTGGGGTGAAATGAACGTTCTTTCTTATGATTGAACCAAAATGTGACTAGCTAGAAGTGTACTGTAGTATGACGTTAATATAAACAATAACATAAATAATACAAATCAACAAAAAACAGATGTTTAAATCGCGCACTTTTTGGGACCACTTTCCTAGAGCGCGCATTTTCTCGCTCTCTGGTGGCGCGGCAGTGAGTACATTTGCTAAATATTGTTCGGACCACATAAAAAACAAATTTCTGCTCTTTAGCACAGCCAGTCGACCTCTTGTTTATAAATATAAGGCCAAAATGACCAGCCTCAAGAGCGATTCTCTTCAGTAAATTATGCATAGCTACATGCTGGCATCGATCTGGTGATCTGGCTGCATTCTTTTTGCTCATGAAAATCAACCAACTCATCGTCCTTGACTGTATTGGGGGCGTTGAGATCTTGTACCAAATTGGATCTAGTGAAATGCCTTTTGAATACCAGTCAAAAAAGTTCTGTATTAAATGCACCACCTGTAGATGCAAAATACGTGATGGGTTAAGCCCCCTCCCTTCCGCCCCCCCCCCCCAAACACCCGGGCCACTCAATTACATTCGAAGATTATGTAGACAGAGTCATTCCTCCCTTCCTCAAGAACGAACTAGCGTCTGTGCTACGCTTAGACATCATCTGGGATAAGTACTCCCCAATAAGTCTTTAAATATGTCACGGGACAAACATTTAGGAGACGCGTAACTCCAACTACAATAATTCCCAAAGGATGGCCAAATTTTCTACGTATTTCAGGCAAAGTTGTTTAGGCTGTTAGCCTCCAGCATATATGAACGATAAATGAGGAAGGCAAATAAGTCATTAGCACACTTGATACCCTCTTAGTTACTATACCACCATACTCAATACTATCACTATATACAGGATCTCGCAGGCGGGTTGCCCCAGTGTAATCACAAGCAGGGAGACGCGCAAAATGGTGCCCTCGCTGCTGTTACTCAGGGCTTCACGCGTGTATTGCTACTGATGTGCACGTCCTTGCAATCAGCTGTGTTCCGGAAATGACTGTCAAAATTATTTGTTAAAATATAATTATTATATCAAAGTCGATTTAATTGCTATGAAATTAACAATTAACAATGGAATGAAAAATATCTAGTGGCCCAAAGACATTCTTTTTGTAAACAATGTGGGCGATCATTGTCAAGTAACTATAGATACTTGATGATTGTATGCCTGTATAAGGCTTATATTAAAACCTTTATCAGGAAGCCTTCCAGCAAACTTTTTCAACTTTTTCTTTCAAAAGGATCTACATCACTTTTACCTTAATGTTCATGTAAAATATGAAAGTTGTAGCTTCACCCGTTTGGTCAGAATCGCTGGGCAATTGAAACTGACGAATTAGACAGAAGTAGCCAGTAGCATGTAGTAGTAGTAGTAAGTAGTAACTAACATCCTTAAGTGATTTTTATGTTTCAAGTCATTTTTTCACCAAGAAGGAATGCTCGTACCCCAAACAAATTTGGCATGTGTTGTCGGGTACCTAAATCCCCTCGATTTTGATAGTTTTCAAATTCACATCACGTTTCATGACGGCTGGGTAGCACCTCGAAATCACCCCAACTTTGCTTGCTGTATAAGGTGCCTGAGTGTGTAGCACACCGCGGCTTGGCTGCGGCGCCCTAACGGGCACCTTGATAATCTACAATGGGTAAATTGTTACTTTCCTCTTAATGAATGTTAATCTAAAAAGTGTATTACCAAAGCGATCAACCAGGAACTTGTTACTCCTTTTAAAATGATATATTCTTTGTATAAACACGTTGAAAAACAACGAAGTAAAAGTATAGTAAAAGAGGGTTCAATGGTACAAAACTGCTCATCCATCAACGCGACAGTAAAAAGCGTTCGCAATGCAGCCTAATATCATATTGATATAGGCCCTACTAACATGTTGAGTACATTTATTAAGTCAACTTGTTAACATATCACATAAATTTGGATGTGCTCTATAAGTATACATTACGCATCCCTGCTGAAACAGTTATCAAGGTCAAATAAAGGACGATAAATGTCACAGGTCAACGTGGCATGTTTAAAATTATTTCTTATTATTCTACTTCATCTTAGCTTTAAATAGAGTAGTCACACGACTATGTTTAACCATTTTTCAAATAGGTCATTACTCAGGTCATTATGTCAACAGGTAACTATGACCAAATTAGGGGTTGCTAGTCATATTTTTAGCACCATCATTTTGTTTGAAGATTTTAAGAAGTATACTTTAACGTAGAATTCCAACATTAAACCAAGGGTGCCATCAATAAAAATTTAAATCGAAATATTCAACCCCCAAAATTATAACCCCAATTATCCCTTAACTATGAAGAAATCCGCAATTCCCCGTTGCCAGAATGTTAAGCCTAATGTTACCCCTATTTGGTAAAAATTTCAAGTTTCTATCACCAAACACCAAATTGTTTTGCTAATCAACCCTTCAAACCAGCAGGGGTAGGCAACATGCAATAACGGGTGCCTGCACGGGATTTTCACGATGGCTCCAAGTGAAAATTAGTAGGGTATGGCCCCTAGAACACGTGTGCCAAGTGCCTTGCTTGTATCAAAAAATGCAAGGTATGCCCCAAATATATCCCTTAACATCCGGACTATAAAAATTATTATAACCAGACCAAGGTCCCCTAGATCTCCGCCACCTGGCGGAGGATCGTCTAACTCTCTAGGTTAGGTCGTCGCAGCAGCGAATTAGAAGCCATCTTGGTGATTAATTCTAGAGCGGGAATGTAGTAACTAGTACTATTTCACGCACTTTGCATACATAGTAAGTTAATTACCTACAAAAACTGCAGGTTGTCAACGACTTTCAAAACCACGTTAGTAATCAGGATGAATGCCTCTATAACGTCATATAGTGATTATGCTAGGACATGTCGTCGTTTTCCTTTAAAACGAGCTTTTCCCGGGAATGTTGTACTTTTTCACGCACTTTGCATACTAATGAGTTGATTACCTAAAAAACAGGAGGTTGCCAACGAGGTTGAATACCATGTAAGTGATCAGGATGAATGCCACTATAACGTCATATAGTGGTTTTGTTTGGACATCTCGTCGTTTTCCCTTAAAACGAGCATTTCCCGAACATATAGTACTTTTTCACGCACTTTGTATATGAATGAGCTAAATATGTAAAAAAAAAAAAAAAAAATGGAGGTTGTCAACGAGGTTGAATACCATGATTGTAATAAGGGTGAATGCCACTATAACGTTATTATAGTGGTTATGTTTGTACATATCGTCGTTTTCCATTAAAACGAGCATTTCTCGGCGACATAGTAATTTTCACACCCACCTTGAAAAATACCGTCATTTACTAGTGTTTTTATGATTATTTGTGTACACTATTATCATCACATATTATGTTGCTTTGGGCACAAGCAATGTTGGTAATAAACTAGGAAGCTTCGCAAACACTTTTTCAGGCGCGTTGTTGGATGAGCGTAATTGTTTAAGGGGTATTTCACTGAAAATGAATGAAAAAACGGCAATTTTACATTATTATTGTTCTAATTTCTTTTAAGTTTACTTTTTTATTTATTGAATACATAAATTTATTTAGTATTGATATAATGCTAAAAGCATTAAATGATTTTTTTCTTAGCGCTGTATGCTATTTTACATGGGAAATGGCTTACCAGTACTTATATTAGGCCTAATCTAGGGCTGTATAGAGTGTTATTCATAACAATTTTAGTCAATTTTAAAGAAGCCTAGATTAACAGGTTATAAAGGCCCAGTGAATTCATGTTTAATAAATAAACTGAGCCTTTAGGCTATGTTGTACTCAAATTTACCAAAAAAACAACATAAATAAACATTAAATGCTTGTAAAAGGATAATTTATTTTTTAATGGCTCACAAGTCTTATTCTGACAAATTCACCAGACACTTTTTTGATGAGATTTATGGTTTTTTAATTAAAATGTGGGAAATATAGATTTGTTAAAAAAAAACATACATTTTCCAACAATGCAAAGGAAAAAAATCATATTTATCAAACAAAACGAAAATTATAAAATCCGTCTTGTGAATGTTTAGATGTATTGTTTTTTAATCTAAAACACCTTTCACTTTAAAAAATAAATTAAAATTGTAAGAGCCTTGGCATTTTTATCAAAACGCTGTTTAAATCGTAAAATTGCAATTATTATGAGAAATAATTGTTTGATTGCGCTCAAATTTCACAAGAATATATAAATCCATAAAATTAAGGTTCTGTGAAAAAATCATTACAATCGGATAAAGCATGTATAGGTGTTATATGTCGAAGAATGTTTTAAAAATAAAAAAATCATAAATTTGCGATTTTCATGAGAAATAATTTTTCGATTGCACTAAAATTTCACAAGAATATATTAATTCAACAAATTAAGATTCTGTGAAAAAATCATTACAATCGGATAAAACATGTAGGTGTTATAAGTCGAAGAATTTTTTTAAAAATCGAAAAAAAATCGTAAAATTGCGATTTTTTTGAGAAAAAAATTCGATTGCGCTCAAAAACGTGGCAGTTATAAGTTCAGAGATTTCGAAGGCCTCCATAAAATTTCATCGCAATCGGAATATCGGTTTAGCCGGAATCGTGTTAACAGACAGACAAAAATACAGAAAAAAGAAAAAAACATTCCGGATTTTTTCTCCAGTGTAGTGAAATGGAATCTTCGCTTCGCTCGCTACGCTCGCTACACTCATCCAATTATCAGAAACAGGCTTTTAGAAATAAATTTTTGAAATCGTAAAAAAAATTGCTCATGGATATCCTTCACATTACACTATAATAATATAACATAGGGTATTTAAAATTATTTCATTTTATTAATTACATGACAACAAATTATTATTCATTATTATTGGGTTGTCAATTTTATTATCTCGAAATGCACGCGATTCTTTTCGGGCCTCTACATCGTCATTTTGTGGTCAAGTTTTAGGGCGCGCTAAGTAGATGTTCACTTTGATTTTTAAAATCCCTCTATTTCTCGTGCAAATCACCGTAATGGCTGCTATACACAGTGGAACGTGTAGAGAAGACCTAACTTCGTGGCCACACGAGCGAGTTAGACGAGCCTCCGCCAGGTGGCGGAGATCTAGAGGACCTTGAACCAGACAAGGTACCTACTATCTTAGTTTTATCACATGACCATTTTACCTGTTTGACAGCCTAATTAAATGTATCATGGATTTATCTACGAATATATACAGAAGTAAAATACATATTTAACATAGCATAAATAGCATGTTATAAGCCTACCTACAAGGAAAAGTACAGGCCGTATGTAAATAAATTTTGGAATTATAATTTGCACACTTTACATTTGGTGATGATTCAAATCATTCACATGATCAAGCCTTTTGGCATTCCTAACAAACACATATTTTTTAATAGAAATTGATCAATCTAACCACATTTTGCAAAAAAGAAAAATCCAAGACATTTTGTCTTTGGTATCACAGGCAGATTCGTGTTTGATGCAAAAACAAACAATTCACAAATTCATTTCTTTTGACAATGCATAAGTTGCCCATTGGAATAACATTCTTTTTAAATTCAGGACCTCACAAAATAGAATTGCAATTTTGATTGATAATTTTACATTTTTTATGTTTTTTGGGGCAATATTTATATTTTTGAGCAAATTTTGGATTTAACAAATTTTAAATGAATCCATTGCTTTCAATGCTTAGCTAGAAATATGATTTTTTCCGATTTTTTTAATGTGTCACATTTTTAAAATTTATTTTTATGTTCTTTTCCACCCTTTTGGATTTTGGATCACAAACAGAATTCATACTAGGTAGCCAAGCAATTCACATCATTTTTTTGGATGAGCGAAGCGAAGACTTCAATTTCACCGACCCCCCAAAAAATTTAGCTCGGGTGTTTTTTTGTTTTTTTTTTTGTTTTTTTTTTGTTTGTTTTTCCGTCTGTTTGTTCGCTCTCTACCGGGAAAACGGCATATGCGATCTTGATGAAAATTTGACACGACCTTCGTTTTCTCTGAACTTAGACTTGCTACATTTTTGGGTACAATCGAAGAAATATTTCTCATGAATATCGTACTTTTACGATTTTTTTCGATTTTTAGTGCGATATTTTCGTGACATTTGGGCCGATTTTGACCAAACGGGTGGGGCTACAACGTTCATATTTCACATGGACATTAAGGTAATGATGATGTATTGCTTTCTGAAAGAAAAAGTTGAAAAAGTTTGCCAGAATCTATAGAAATAAAGCTTTTAATATAAGTTTTTTGATTTTTTGTGCGATATTTTCGTGCCATTTGGCCAATTCTGACCAAACGGGTGGGGCTACAACGTTCATATTATACATGGACATTAAGGTTATGGTGATGTAGTACCTTTTGAAAGAAAAAGTTGAAAAAGTTAGCCAGAATCCATAGAAATAAAGCTTTTAATATAAGTTGTTTACGGTAAATAATACCAATTGACAAGAAACAAAAGAAACTTGACAACATTCACCTACAATGCGTAGGCAGCAAAACAAAGCACTTGCAAAAGTAAAGATATCCCACGCAAACTAAAACCTTTAAAAAGCTCATCCATCAACGCGGCGGGACTTTAGCGTTTTCCTAGTCCTAGTGTAAATTTAAAACATTATTATTTTGTCAATTTTTTATTTTATTTTTGGCACCCTTAAAAACTTGAAAAGTTTTCCCTAAAAAAGGCCAAGTATGACTCTTCCAAGTATTCCAATAGCAATGGGTTAAGGTACCAACTATGGACATGACATGACAGTGCACAAGAAAGTTACCACACTGCAGGGCTACTAAATGACTCGTCAAGCAGACGTAGGCACAACAGTACATGATGCTGATTGTTTATAAAATACTAGGAAAACGCTAAAGTCCCGCCGCGTTGATGGATGAGCTTTTTAAAGTTTTTAGTTTGCGTAGGATATCTTTACTTTTGCAAGTGCTTTGTTTTTCTGCCGACGCATTGTAGGTGATAGTTGTCAAGTTTCTATTGTTTCTTGTTAATTTGTTATTATTTAACGTAAAAATCTTACATTAAAAGCTTTATTTCTATGGATTCTGGCTAACTTTTTCAACTTTTCCTTTCAAAAGGTACTACATCACCATAACCTTAATGTCCATGTATAATATGAACGTTGTAGCCCCACCCGTTTGGTCAGAATTGGCCCAAATGGCACGAAAATATCGAACAAAGAGTCAATAAACTTATATTAAAAGCTTTATTTCTATACATTCTGTCTAACTTTTTCAACTTTTTCTTTCAGAAAGCAATACATCACCACTACCTTAATGTCCATGTGAAATATGAACGTTGTAGCCCCACCCGTTTGGTCAGAATCGGCCCAAATGTCACGAAAATATCGCACTAAAAATAAAAATAAATCGTAAAAGTACGATATTCATGAGAAATATTTCTTCGATTGTACCCAAAAACGTAGCAAGTCTAAGTTCAGAGATTTCGAAGGTCCCCTCAAATTTTCATCAAGATCGCATATGCCGTTTGCCTTGTAGAGAGCAAACAAACAGACAGAAAAAAAAAAAAAAAAAAAAAACAAAACAAAAAAAAAAAAAAAAAAAAACCCGAGTAAATTTTTTGGGGGCGGGAAATTAATTTCTTTGCTCATCCAATAAACTATAAAGCAATTAAAAGAAGTTAAAAAACTATAAGATAAAATAAAATGTGATGTGCTCTGGGAAAAGGACCTTCAGTCGGAGCAAAAGAAATGTTTTGATGCTAAAAAATAAAGAATGTCATTCTGCACATTTTGATGTATCATTGTAAGATTTCGGACTAAAACTAAAGGCGCTACAATTTTGATTGAGAATAATGAGGGAAAAACACATCTGAACTGAAGTAAACCTATGCTGGGGCTGGCAGCCCTGCAGACGGTTATAGAATGGTAGTCGGATAGGGCCTAGATGGATGACAGTGGACGGTGTACTTCCTTACCGACTGCTGCAGCGGCCCCCGTCGCTACCACCCAAGGCGGCCCGGAATGGTAGTGCCGTGTTGGCAGGATGGTAGCGGGCTAACCTTTTAATCGAAGGTTCGATGGTTCAAATCTCCGTCGAAGCGATTTTTTTTTTATATTCTATTCTTATGTTTTTCTATTAAAACAACAGAATAGTAACAATAACAATTAATGAAACTCCTTTTCGGGGGAAAATCCTTCATATTTTAAATAGAAACGTCAAAGGTTTTGTTGGTTTTTTGGTTTATGAATGGCAAAAATAATATTAAATATTTCGGGTGAAAGTCCTTTATATTTTAAATAGAAACGTTATAGGATTTCTAGGTTACATTTGTTTATGGATGATGACAATTAAATATAAAACTCCGTATAAATTCCTTTATATTAATTGATAGAAACGTTAAAGGTTTTGTAGTTTTTTTTTACGTCTGCTTTAATGTATATTTACCTAATATAATTAATGAAATCATAATAAAACACAGCAAACAAGTTACCTTGTTAAACCACGCGCCTAACCGCGTGACGCGCCAACTACCTTTATCGACTCCAAGTGTAATCCATCTAGGCCTAAGTCGACACTATTATAGAAGGTTGAATCTAAAGGCCGACTTTGCTAACCTTCCCCCACCAGGGACGGCGCTAGGGGGGGGCTAGGGGGGGCTATAGCCCCCCCTAGCCAGTAGCTAGCCCCCCCAGTAGCCCCCCCATTTGCTGATCCTAGTTATATTCTGAAGTGAAAAACTAGAAGCACCACTATTACCTCGAGAGTACAAAATATTTTCCAAACAATCAAAAAATAAAATACTTTTTACAGATGCCATTACTGATCCCGGATTTTATAACCCTTATAACTTATGTTATAAATTACTATGCATGGTCAGGTAGATGCGCGAAGGGAAATGGGTCAATGGCCAGTGGACATCAGCTCGTCTTTCGTTGTTTGGGCCAGAAGGGAAGGGGGTTGGGGCGCATAGTTTCCTTGAATGCTGGGCTCGGCTTGACCTGCCCGTGGATGGCACATCCCTTCTAGTTCTCAGTACAGTGTGAATGCTGTTTCCGTGATGACCGTGCAGTGTATTTTTATGATTATCTGTAAAAATGTCAAAACGGCAACAACTTCATCCATTTTTTACAAGTGTGTCAAGTGTTGTTATCAACGAAAACTTTGCGAACGCCGCGATCGTGACAATGTGCGTGTTAGCGATGAACACTGAACCAATAAAATTTTAAACAGACATAATATGATAATAGTTGTTAGTTCTAATGTAAGTGATTCTGACAATGAAGACACTACGAATCCTGGGTAACAAAGCGGGTGCGGGATGAAATAGTAAGTACACCTACAGCTACAGCTACAGCTACAACGTCTTCTAGAAAGACATTCACGACTCTAAACACTTGAGTAAAGTTCCTGAGGACCCGTAGACTTATCGCACAATGTGAGTGATGGGCCCAAACAATCAAACGTACTGAATGTACCAGTAATAGGGTGTCAAGTATTTTGGCTTTCACTGATCATGGGTATCAAAATTGGAAGAACGCCATGGATAAAGACAAAGGGTTCAAGTCTTATTCAAACAGTTTGCACCACAAAACGTGTGCTATATAGCGTGTAAATCGTACCAGGATAGCAAAGTGAAGGGTTCTGTAGCTACTCAAATCAACAAAGCTCATGCTGCTCTTGTAGCTGAAAACATAGAATAAGTTACTTGAAAGTTATCGCCGATGCTGTTATTCACTGCGTAGTGCGTTGCAGGGTATTGCTTAGAGGGGTAATGATGAAAGTGCAGACAGTGAAAACCGTGGCAACTCCTTAGAACTGCATGTATTTGTATCGAAACACGATCAACTTGTAAAAAAGATAATATAATACTAATGATAATACGGCCGAAGAAATACACACACACTACAATCCAAAATGAGTTTATTTATACTATGCATGCTATGCACTATACCATACAAATGTAAATTATATTATTGGTGTCTTAAAATAAAAAACGGCTTCACCGGGATCGAGCCCGGATTGTATGCTTGCCGGGCGGGTGCGTTATCCCGACGTATATAAATACTATTACCAGCCGGTTAGCGGTAAGCCCCTTAAATATTTTGTCAGCCCCACCTTAGCCCCCCCAGTTTTAGAATCCTGGCGCCGTGCCTGTCCCCCACCACCGCGCGCTCACGGCTCGCTTGCGATGCCACTATATACGTTATATAGGGGCCTCGGCCAAACTATGGGAGTGCCTACGTCACGAATAAATTATAAGTTATGACGTACATTCGCAGTATAACCAACCTAAAAGTTGACTATGGCCCGTTTTCGCGCCCGTTCCTTGCTGCTCCAAGGTATGGTCGGTTGGTTAGTCTGTCATAGACTCAAACCAGATTCAAACCGCCCCGGGCACTTCATAAATACGCAGTTTCTGAATGTTTGAATGATATTATTGATACCATTTTTATACCATCAATTATAATTATTAAATACGTACGTATAGTAGAGAGGTTTTTAACAACGACTTAATTAAATTTTGCAACATGAAAATAGTTCGTGCTCAGTCACGAACGTCAAGTTGCCGTCCGTGGGTGCACACAGAAATAAAAATGGCTGTTCTCTGTTCAAATGAATAAAACGTGAATACTTTGGAAATTTCGCTTCTGCAACAGGTGAGTACTTATCCATGCACAATTGTTCAATTTCGACCAATTTTTATTTATTACTTCTGTTTCCATGTGGGTATGCGTTAAAATGTCGTTTAAATCCGTAGTAGTATTTAGTAAACAACAGAAATGAGATCTGACAGATACCAAATCACAGGCTTTACTCAGGCTGAGGCCTAAGCCTAGGCCATGCAAAGGGATATTAAATAGACCTGGCCTAGGCCAACACAAAGGCCCTAGGCTAGGCCTATAACCTGCATTTCGGTAATAGATTTGGAAGCACAAGGCCTAGGGCTAGGCGTAGCCATGTAGACTTATAGAGTTCATGCCCAGGCAACAGCTAGGGCTAGGCACTAGGCCTAGGCCTAGGCCTTGTGCCTAGGGTAGGGCCTAGGCCTAGGCCTAGCCAGTATTAATGACATAGTGTAGGCCTTAGGCCTAGCCTATGACTTATACAGTTTAGGCCTAGGCTGCTTGTATAACCTGTATTTTGGTAATAGATTTGGAAGCAAAAGGCCTAGGCGTAGCCATGAAGACCTAGAGTTCATGCCCAGACAATAGCTAAGGCTAGGCTAGGCCTAGGCATAGCAAGTATTAATGGGTTAGTGTAGTCATAGCTTATGACTTAGGCCTACACAGCCTCGGCTGCTTGTTGTAGGGCCTATGAAGGCCTTTGTGGATTATCTTCAACTGGATGAATAAATTAATGTGTTGGGGCCTAGGCCCTATTCTACTAATCCTCCAAGGACCTATTGTGGGGCCTAACCACTAGTCCTAGGCTAGAGGCATAGCTAGGCTTAATTAAGATTAGTCTGCTAAGCTAGCCAATACCCTAGGCACCATTGTGTAGACCCGGATGTTCTTTTATTGGAATTTGTTCGGTTGAGGGTGTCCAAAAGCTTTTTACAATGTTTTGTAGGGAATCGTAGGTTGCCGCACCGCGTCAATAATAAACCTATATTTAGAGTGAAAAAACCACAAACTCAAGTCAGTTGCGTAGGCCTATCACCTAGAGTGCTACGATAGTTTTAGATCTAGCATATTAATTACTCGGGAGTATATTCGTACGCTGGGTCTCGAAAAATTCAATGTGCACATTTCCCACCTTGTGCGATACCTTTGGTTTATAACGGACTATGTCTATACTTTTTATTCTTTAATTTTTACCCCACTCTTTGTCAATGCAAGGTAGGGCCAGGGGTAAGATGCACTGGCTAAGGGTAGGTCTAAGCTAGGTACTAGACCTAGTTGTAAACTCGTCGTACCGTGTAGGCTTAATATAACATTTTCGAAGCGAGCTGACAGAGTTTTCTAGCCAAAGTCTTCTCTTCCAATTCTAAATGTCTTGAATAACATTTTTTTTAAATAGCAAACATCTATTAGGCCTAACTTAATTGATATATTTTGCTTGTTTTATACCTATTGAAAAATGCCACACTAACTTCCTCCGTAGGCCCCAAAAGTAATAGCCTTGTTCTAGTTAATTCTACCGTAATAAGGCTACGGCACCGCCAAAATATACTGACCCGGTAGTCCCAGGCCACTAGGCTTATAGGCCTAAAGCCTAGAAGTAGATGTGCAATGTGATCACAGATCAAGTTTAACTTTGCCAAAATATCGATCAATGCTCTCGATACCTAGTCTAAAACAATCGAAAGCTATTATATGATCATGTAACCAATACTTCATAAGCTTTCGATCGAAATCCTTCAATTGTTAAACTTCGGTTCCGACATGCATAAGAAGTATAAAATGATAGGTCTAGTTTAAACATGATCAGTCGGAACGTCAATCCACAACGAGCGATCTCAGCATATATTTATTTAATTTATTGGCTATAATTTTTATCAAATTATACCTAACCTACTTTTACTTTTCTAGCATTTACCAGTTTGCAAGTTGCTAGGAGGTCTTTCATTTGTAATTTAGTACATAATATTTAAGCTTACTGTTAACATGTTAAAATTTGTTCAAGGTCACTTGTTCTCCAGCAGTACTTTGCCCATGTGATGTCATCAAGCTTGAGGAGGTTACCGATGTTCCCTGGGGTATGATTTGCCCGAAGAATTAGTTACGACATGACAGATTTTCTCCAGCCACCAACCGGCAGCTCTGCCGGGCCATGATAGATCCAGTAGGCCATGACAATGTCCATGGGGGAAGCCGATCTATCTCATTTAAAAAGTGAAATTTGTTTTGTACTGAATTGTAAAATTTTGTAATATAAGAAAGTGATTTTTAAAAAAATGTTCTTTACAGTACCTTGCCTAATAATGCCTACCCGTAGTAGATAAGTTTCCATGCCTTTTGTACTGTAAGTTCTACATAACGGGGCTCCTACAATTTCTAAACAGTCCATATAAATCACAAGCTTAATAAAGATGGGCTAAATAATGCATTTCTCTAATTTGAAGTGCCAAATGAAATCATCTGCAATAGGCCCAATAGCCTATGGATTTGTCACACAGCTTCAAAATTTTAACTGTAGGCCTAGGCCTATCTTATTTTTCATGTTTTTTATCCAGCATCTAGGCCTATGCATTTTCAAATAATTTTCCAACTATAAAATATTATGCCTCTGTTTGATTGTGCATGTTACTAACTTACAACAATTATTCTATCTGTAGGCCTTTAGACCTTGTTTATATTACTAGCATTCGGCGCGGGTTAGAAACTCTAAATATTACGTTGCAAAAGTAGTAGATAATTTTATAGAATATAGATATTGTAAAGTTACCTTGTCCCATCCCCACTCAACATTTCAAATCTCTTTATCTGGTCCCCTAGTCTTTAGTCTACCTTAGTGGAGCCTAAGCCTACATTAACAATATTAGGCCTATGTCCTCGTTGGACGAGCCAACTTCATTTCATAATGTAGGTACCTAAAAGAATAATTTGATGCATGCATTTGATTTTGTTGTAATTTGGATCGTAATCAATAATCATAGTTGCATCCTACAGTAGGCCTACTCGTACAGATAATGGTAGGCCGCAACGCAATTGCTGTTTTTAAGCTGGATTTATGACGTTGCAAGACGCGTGATTCTGCTGGTAGTTCACAACTAGCGGAAAAACAACGCACCCACCGTACACACTTTATGTGACGGGAATGTTTAGTTGCGAATCCAGCTTAAACTTTTCTTGTAAAATTTGGGCTCATTTTCCACAACTGATAGGCCTACATTTTATTTAACTCTGAATAAATGAACCATCAACATTGGGACACACTACATTTTATTGATGGTGCGCTTCGAATGATACCATACCCTAACGTAAGTCACATCTCCTGTGCTCAACGTCAACACACCCACCGTACACACTTTATGTGACGGGAATGTTTTGTTCCGAATCCAGCTTAAGACTTTTCTTGTAAAATTTGGGCTCATTTTTCCACAACTGATAGGCCTACATTTTATTTAACTGAATAAATGAACCATTAACATTGGGACACACTACATTTTATTGATGGTGGGCTTCGAATGATACCGTACCCTAACGTAAGTCACATCTCCTGTGCTCAACGTCAACGCACCCACCGTACACACTTTATGTGACGGGAATGTTTTGTTCCGAATCCAGCTTAAGACTTTTTTGTAAAATTTGGGCTCATTTTTCCACAACTGATAGGCCTACATTTTATTTAACTCTGAATAAATGAACCATCAACATTGGAACACACTTCATTTTATGATGGTGCGCTTTGAATGATACCGTACCCTAACGGTTAGTCACATCTCCTGTGCTCATCGTAAAGAGCGTAGGCCTACCTACACACTGACAAATAAACTGGACTAACATACATTTTGAAAATGTAGGAGTGCATTTTGCAAGGCAAAATCTCCTATGATAGGCCACTGGCCTAGGTATGTTTGCATGGGCTGAGCAAGCCCTGCACAGTACGAGGTCTTTCCAAGACTGCTCCATGCAACCAAGGCTTGTCTTGCTTAGGCATTAACATACAAGAGAATAGGCTAGCCTACTTTTTGAACTGTTGGAACTAGACAAGGCACAACCCTCTAGGTGGTTCATTGACACATGGATTCACATGGAAATAAAGCAACATTCTATTCTACTTTAGGCAAGGCTAAAGTAGCCTATGCCTGGTCTTTTATGTTTAATGTGCCTAGGCCTATTTATCCCTATAACCTAACATTGTTTTGGACTTAGGCCTATGTATTAGAACAAAGGGGGGTGAGTGGGTGGCTTGCATTATTGTGGATTATTCAATTGGATAAAACAAGAGTTAATTCTGGGCTTGGTCCTTGTGGTGAATGACTTGTATTCCCCGCCACTTATGATGATGGCAGTGTGCCCAGCCATATACCAAATAGTCAAGGCGGTGACTTTCCAGCCCCATCTTGCACTACGTATATCACAGCACTCAATCCGAATTGACTAAAGTCGGTTCGAGTTCAATTGGGTTTTGAGTTCTTGATAACACACTCGATTCGCATTGAAGTCAACCCACTTTCCAAAGTGGACTGACATGAGTAAATTGCTTGATATACAGTTCAATACGCATTCAATACGGATTCAAAAACTGCCTTAGAGATTTAGATTTCAGTGAATACCATTATAGGCAGGCGGTGTTTTTTTACATGTTTACAATAAAATGGCGTCTTGGAGGCTTTAATAAAGACATAAGGTTTATATTTACGTAGCTGTAGGTAGAGATACAAGTACATAGTATTTTCAAGTGTTAATTCATAGAATCTGTAGCATCAATTTAAACTGCAACAACAAAAACCCTTCAATCGAATCGAAATAGGTTTGAGGAAGTCGTTTCGAATGTCCGTGATATACACTTCAAGTAAAAACCGAATTGAACTCAACCAAATTTCAGTCAATTCGGATGAGGGCTGTGATATACGTAGTGTTGGATGCAGTCCTGAGGCAGGTCATGTCATGATGTATGTGTTTAGCATGGTGTTTAGCTTTAGTGTCTTCATTAAATATGTTTCCCAACATGGATATGTATTATTCTTTGGTATATCACAATGGCGACGACGATGGGGATTTTTGAAGGCACCAGGTCAGTAGGCTATGAGATTAGCATCTACTTGCCATACCTAGGCTAGGCCCTAGGCCCTAGTCCCGCTGTGTTGATTGCCCTAGACATAGGCTACAAGCTCTTTTGCACCATGGCTCCTCCTCCTACAGTCCAGCCTGTCTATCTGGGTATGTGTGGCACATGCCCAGAGCTGGTAAAGGAGGACCTGGAAGAGTGGTCTATTTTTAAGAAAAACTTGGTTTTTATTTTTTGGCTAATGGCATCACAGACGATGACCGGAAGCGGGCTTTTCCTGTTGCCAACACAGGGACATAGTTTACAGAAGCATACGGAAGCTATGGGACCCAACCACAGTATCGTATGCAAAAGCTATAGAGGGCTTTGGATAATTTATTTCCGTCCCCAAAACAAATGTATGGGTCAGCAGAGCAGTGTTCAGTGGGCGAACACAAAAGCCCGGCGAAGCTTCAAAGATTTGTTTCCGAGCTGCGTTTGCTAGCAAAAGATTGCGATTTTGCAGATTTAGACAAAGATTTGCTGCAACAAAGCTGTTAGGAGCGAGACATGCGTCTTAGGAGACGTTTTTTAGCACTGAAGATCTCACATGTGTTAAAGTGTATGATCGTGCCGTAGCAGCGGAGACCCCAAAGATCAACATGGCGAAGTTGCAAGGCCAGGTTAGTGGTGCGTTTGCTCAACCTCAGGCAGCTGCTGTTCATCAGGCCTCAGGGTCTGGTTATAGGCCTAGGGGAGCAAAGGTGTTGTGGGAATAGGCCTAGGCCTAGGCCTACTAGTCCGACCACGGATAGGTCTTGCTACTCATGTGGATCGGGGGACCACATGAGGTCCAATTGCCGTACCAGAAGTACAGGTGCAAATTATTGCCGGCAAGTGGGACATCTAGTCCGGAGTGTCCAAGAAAAAGCACGACCAGCCGCCAGGCCGCAGTGTCGCAACCACGTCCAGGATATTTACGTGGGGGAAATTCACGAGGAAGCAAGCAAGGCTCGGCTCACCAGGTGGTGGAAGAAAATAGCGAGCCTAACCATGATTTCTCTGGTCTTTTTCAGTGTACGGTAAGGCTGGTCCAGTCCCTCCGCCGATTACGGTGTCTGTTCTGATTAATAATCAACCTCTGGTTATGGAGGTAGACTCATGGTGCGGCATACACACTCATTGGGAGTGATTTGTATGAGGCGCAGTTTTCTACGATTCCATTATCATCACCGAGTGTTCATCTTAGAACTGGGTCGAAGGAAAAAACTGCTGGTGAAAGGTGCTTTCACTTCTTTAGTGCAGTTCAAAGGTCACTCGGTGGAGCTGCAAGTAGTTGTTATGTCGCAGCAAGGTCTGCTTTAATGGGTCTGTAATTGGTTTGATGCTTTGGGTATTATGTAGATGGTGTCCAATATGTCTCTAAGTAGATTCTTGCCGGCACCATCTGAGGGTAAATCAACTGTGACATCTATTCCATTGTATCTGCAAGATTTTCATTGTGTGTTCCAGCCGGGTTGGGCAAGTACAATTGGTCCTCCAGCCCACATCTACCTAAAGTCGGAGCTGTTCTGTTTCCGTTAAAGCTAGGCCTGTGCCGTTTGCTCTTCAGTCTAGAGTGAGCCAGGAAATCGACAAAATGGTAGAATCAGGTGTTCTTGTTCCAGTCACTCACTCTGAATAGTGGGCAACACCGACTGTTAATGTGGAAAAGCGGGATGGAAGTATTCGTTTGTGGGGATTTTCCGGAACGGTCAACCCGTCATGTGACGGGAAATCTATCCGCTTCCCACAACTGACGAACTCCTAAGTAAGCTTCAGGAGGTAAGCTATTTACCAAGATTGACCTCTCTCAAGCTTTTTTACAGGTGTCTGTTGATGAGGAAACTTCAAATGTTCTGACACTGAATACCCATCGGGACTGTTTCCGCATGACACGACTAAGTCCTGGACTGTCGTCAGCGCCCGGTATTTCCAGCGTCTGACCGAGTCGCTTCTAGCAGACTTAGAGGGGGTTCTTGTGTTTCTAGATGATCTTCTGGTAAAGGGTAGCAATGAAAAGGAACTAGCTGAACGTGTTCGGAAGGTGGTTTCTCGCCTAAATGATGTTGGCTTACGCGTTCGCCTAGGACAAGTGTTCGTTTGCAGTCCCTGCTATCGAATATGTAGGCTACCACATTTCTGCCAACGGGATCAAGCCAATGGATAGTAAGATTGGTCAGTTACTGGATATACCTTCACCTACTTGTCGGGAGAGAACTTCAGGCGTTCCTAGGTTTCATAAATTACTATGATCGGTTCTTTCCCGATAAGGCGACTCGTTTCCATTCCCTTTACCAGCTGCTTCATACCTCGGACAACGCAACCTGGAAGTGGGGTGAGTCGGAAGAGGCGTGCATTAAGTATGCTCATAAAGTCATGACTTCTGGTGAGGTACTTATGCATTTCAACCCTAAGTTACCGATTGTTCTGGCTGCGGATGCTTCACCTTTTGGTGTGGGAGCAGTGCTATCCCATGTTTTGGCAAACGGAGAGGAGCGCCCAGTGGCGTATGCCTCGCGAACTCTCCGAGCCAGCGAGAAGAACTACTCTCAACTTGATCGGGAGGGGTTGGCGGTAATTTTTGGGGTACCCAAAGTTCCACATGTATTTATATGACGTAATTTCAAAATTCTTACGGACAACAAGCCGTTGTGTGGAATTTTCAGGTCCGATCGCCCGATTCCAGATGTTGTTTCACCACGCATGCTGCGTTGGTGTCTAATGCTAAGCAAGTATCAATATCAATTGCAGCAGCGACCAGGTAAACTGCACTGCAATGCAGACTATTTGAGCAGGTTACCTTTGGCTAATGCTGTTTGTGAGGAATTTCCTGAGCCAGCGGGAGTTCTGCTTTTTGAGGAAGCCCCGTCTCTATCCCCACTCACGGCACAAGCTATCGCTAAGGCTACCAGTGAGGACCCAATTCTGTCCCAGGTCTTAGGTCATGTATTACATGGTCGTACTATTCAGGTGATGTTGAAGTTGAGAAGTACCTGTCACATAATCATGGACATCTGTCGGTAATGCAGGGGTGTGTGTTGCGAGGCAATCGTGTTGTCATTCCGCCCGTACTTCGTCCATCAGTTCTTAAACTTCTACACAAGGTACACCAGGGTATTGTCCGTATAAGGCCCTAGCACGCAGCTATGTCTGGTGGCCAGGTATAAGTGGGACATAGAGTTGTTAGTTAAATCATGCGAAGCCTGTTCGATAGTCCAGCGTGACCCTCAGCGGCCCGGTTGTTTCATGGTCTGCCCTGAGCGGGTCTTGTCTCGCTTGCATTTAGATTTCGCTGGTCCAACTCATGGCCACACTTTCCTCATTTGTGTAGATGCTACCTCAAAGTGGATCGAGGTAGCAGATACCGTGGGCTCAATGTCATCGGTGACAACATTGGATTCCTGCGTTCCTGGTTTCGCAACGCATGGAATTCCTGATCAATTGGTAACGGACAATGGCATTCGACATCGACATACTCTCAGTGCCCCGTACAAGCCAGCGACAAATGGCCAGGCAGAGAGAGCCGTCCAGACTGTCAAGAACCTTTTAAAGAAGCTTTCGCCTACAAGTTGGAGGCGCGAACTCGCTGGCATTCTCCTCATGCTACACACAACTCCTAGTACAACCACAGGACGTGCTCCGTGTGAGATGCTTATGGGTCGCCGGATTCGCTCGCTTATTGATCGACTTCATCCGGCATCAGCTCCTCGATCTCCAAGCGTCCCATTGCCGCAAGCTCGTTCATTTGCTGTGGGTCAGCGGGTGTACTATCGTTCCTACAAGCCTGGAGAGCGGTGGTGCCGGGAGTAATACTTTCCGTTGAAGGCCCAAGAAACCTTCGAGTTGTCGGGAGAATGGTGAGGTGGAGCATAGACATATCGATCAGGTTGTCTCGGTCTTGCCGATCCGGCTGAAGTTTTGCCTGCAATCGTGCCAGCAGACTCTGCTGAAATCCTTTTGCTGCCTCTGCCCTTGCAGAAGAAGTTGCTGAGCCACTTTCACCTGATCCTGATGGTGAATTAATGCCGACTCCGCCTACACCGGCTGGTCGCAGAGTCCATGGTCAGCCATCTCCTGCTCGCAGTGGATCCCAACAATCAGGTTCAACTCCAGCGCAACGCAGCTCCAAGC
Organism: Sweltsa coloradensis; assembly: GCA_024449915.1. Taxonomy (NCBI): domain Eukaryota; kingdom Metazoa; phylum Arthropoda; class Insecta; order Plecoptera; family Chloroperlidae; genus Sweltsa; species Sweltsa coloradensis. The sequence continues at coordinate 33,390 of JAMZAV010002209.1, forward strand.
GCGATCGTAACAAGCCAACCTATCTCAAGGATTTTGTAACTGTTTAATTCAATGGACATTTACCTTGCTAAAATCCTTGTATGTATTCGTTTCATTTGTTGTTTATTTCTTACTGTCTTAATATCTTATTCCTGCATAATGTTACTTGTATGATATACTTACTGACTTAATTGACATATGTGTTTGTCTTAGTTCTTGTTATGTTGTTTATCTTATTCTTGCGTAATTTTCATGTGAATTTAAATTCTTGTTGACATTTTGACATGTGTGTTTAAATTTCGAGGGAAAGGTTGTGGTGAATGACTTGTGATTCCCGCCACTTATGATGATGGCAGTGTGCCAGCCATATACCATAGTCAAGGCGGTGACTTTCCAGCACCATCTTGGATGCAGTCCTGAGGCAGGTCATGTCATGATTGTATGTGTTTAGCATGGTGTTTAGCTTTAGTGTCTTCATTAAATATGTTTCCCAACATGGATATGTATTATTCTTTGCGTATATCACAGTCCTATAGCTTAAAAAATTGCATTTAATGTGGATAGAAGAAACTTGTGTACAGAATATTGTGAAGGTAGGCCTATTGCGTTAACGCCTACTAATCGCCTACTAACTAATTATACTAGCAGTTAACAGTAATTAAACCTGCCCATCTGGGCTAGGGTTCGTAATAGAAGGTAGAAAGTTATGTGACTGAGTAGGCCTAGGCATAGAGAAATAACCGGGCCTAGGTCAATACGAATTTATTTGTATTTATTTATTCTATTGCTCCTTTGCAAGGTCTGATTTAATTATACAAACAATAAGATCATAAAATCTAAAAACACAATTCACAAAGTTGGCTTTTAATTAAGTAGCAAACAACATGCAATTTAAGGCAAATAATATGATTTATTGCATAGGCAGGGTCAAACGTCCAGTTATCAGTCCTCCTGTCACATTTTCAAATCCCCGCGCTTGGCGGCGCACCACAGCTTGTTGAATGTTTTGATATGGGAACTTTTTGGTGTCAAGAAGGCAGCGTTACGACCAGCAGGAGTAGTAATTTTCGTCGTGCGCCATTTTATTTGCGCGCATGTATCTGCGTAAATAGTCCCAATGTCACTACGCGGCACAAAATAACATTCATGACGTAGGCACTCCCATAGTTTGGCCGTCGCCCCTATAGGCGGACAACGTACACAGTGCGCGTAGCAGGGTGGTAACAGATGGGATTGCTAAGGTAGGGTTCGCTCTGCGCTGGTTCAAACCCCAACAATGTTTTTTTTTTTTTAAAGAAATGTTAAAGATTCAGAAGGTATTTTTGTTTATTTTTAAATAATAGTTAATAGAACTCCTTTCCGGGTAAAAGTAATTTATATTTTAGAAATAGAACGTTAGGTTTTGAAGGTTTTTTTATTTTATTTCCTCAGTCAATAAGGTTAACTATTTCTTTGAACTGAGCGGCAGACATTATGTGATGCGCGCGCATACTGAGACGGGTTAGCATGGTGCGCGCGCCACGCTAGACAGAGAGGGAAAAGGTTAGCCAAGTCGGCACGATGTCATATTATTATAGAATGGTCGTTACTGCTATCTGTGGTCACTTTTATGAACTAACTTAGTTGTTGGTGACGCAGAACACCGCTTGGTAGCAAGGTCCCCTAGATCTCCGCCACCTGGCGGAGGATCGTCTAACTCTCTAGGTTAGGTCGTCGCAGCAGCGAATTAGAAGCCATCTTGGTGATTAATTCTAGAGCGGGAATGCAGTAACTAATACTCTTCACGCACTTTGCATACTAGTGAGGTAATTACCTAAAAAAACTGGAGGGTGTCAACGACTTTCAATACCACGTTAGTAATCAGGATGAATGCCGCTATAACGTCATATAGTGGTTATGTTTGGACATGGTCGTCGTTTTCCTTTAAAAGGAGCTTTTTCCCGGGAATGTTGTATTTCACGCACTTTGCATTTAATGAGTTAAATATGTAAAAAAAAATTAAAGAAAAACTGGAGGTTGTCAACGAGGTTAAATACCAAGATTGTAATAAGGGTGAATGACACTATAACGTTATATAGTGGTTATGTTTGTACATATCGTAGTTTCATTTAAAACTAGCATTTCTCGGCGACATAGTAATTTTTCACACGCCACCTTGGAAAATACCGTCATTAACTAGTGTTTTTATGATTATGTGTAGACACTATTATTATCATCACATGTGTTGCTTTGGGCACAAGCATGTTGGTAATAAACTAGGAAGCTTCGCAAACGCTTTTTCAGGCGCGTTGTTGGATGAGCAGTATTTGTTTAAGGTGCTATTTCACTGAAAATATATGAAAAACCAGCAATTTTGCATTATTATTGTTTGAATTGCTTTTTAAGTTTACTTTTTTATTTATTGAATACATAAATTTATTTTATGCTGATATAATGCTAAAAGCATTAAATGATTTTTTTCTTGAGCGCTGTATGCTATTTTACATGGGAAAATGGCTTACCAGTACTGATATTAGGCCTAATCTAGGGCTGTATAGTGTTATTCATAACCATTTTAGTCAATTTTAAAGAAGCCTAGATTAACAGGTTATAGGGCCCAGTGAATTCATGTAAAAATAAACTAACTGAAACTTTTAGGCTATGTTATATTCAAATTTACAAATAAAACAACATAAATAAACTTTTAATGCTATTATCTCAAAACTTTTATTCTAGCATATTTGCTAACATTTTTTCCTACTTCTTCTATAGTTTTTAAGATAAAAGGATAATTTCTTTTTGATATACTCACACGTCTTATTCTGAAAAATTCATTAGACACTTTTTTGATGAGATTTATAGTTTTTTATTAAAATATGGGAAATATAGATTTGTTACAAAAAACTACTTTTTCAACAATGCAAAGGAAAAAATCATATTTATCAAACAAAACGAAAATAATAAAATCCGTCTAGTGAATGTTTAGATGTATTGTTTTTTAATCTAAAACACCTTTCACTTTAAAAAATAAATGAAAATTGTAAAAGCCTTAGCATTTTTATCAAAACGCTCGTTTAAATTGTAAATTGCAATTAGTATAAGAATATAATCGTTTGATTGCGCTCAAATTTCACACGAATATATAAATCCATAAAATAAAGGCTCTGTGAAAAAATCATTACCGTCGAATAAAGCATGTAGGTTTTACAAGTCGAAGAAATTTTAAAATTTTAGATTAATAATAAATAATAATAATATAATAATAATAATAATAATAATAATATAATAATAATAATAATAATAATAATAAAATCGAAAAAAAAAATCGTAAATTGCGATTTTTATGAGAAAAAAATTCCGATGCGCTCAAAAACGTGGCAGTTCTAAGTTCAGAGATTTTCGAAGGCCTCCATAAATTTCATCGCAATTGGCGCAATTGGTATAGCCGGAATTGTGTTAACAGACAGACAAAAGTACAAAAAAATGAAAAAAGAAAAAAACACATTCCGGATTTTTTTCTCAGTGTAGTGACATGAAAGAAATAAATTTTTAAAATTGTAAGAAAAATTGCTCGTGGATATCCTACACATCACACTATAACAAACCCAAAGTTATAACAAAGTGTATTTAAAATTATTTCATTTTATTAATTACATTGCTACAAATTACTAGCTTCATTATATTGGGTTGTCAATTTTATTATCTCAAAATGCACGCGAATCTTTTCTGGCCTCTACATCGCCATTTTATGGTCAAGTTTTAGGGCGCGCTATAAGTAGATTGTTCACTTTGCTTTTTAAAATTCCATCTATTTCTCGTGCAAATCACCGTAAGGCTGCTATACATTGTGGAACGGGTTGCGACGACCTAACTTCGTGGCCCACACGAGCGAGGTTAGACGAGCCTCCGCCAGGTGGCGGAGATCTAGAGGACCTTGGGTCCCCTAGATCTCCGCCACCTGGCGGAGGATCGTCTAACTCTCTAGGTTAGGTCGTCGCAGCAGCGAATTAGAAGCCATCTTGGTGATTAATTCTAGAGCGGGAATGTAGTAACTAGTACTATTTCACGCACTTTGCATACTAGTGAGTTTAATTACCTACAAAACTGGAGGTTGTCAACGACTTTCAATACCACGTTAGTAATCAGGATGAATGCCTCTATAACGTCATATAGTGATTATGCGTGGACATGTCGTCGTTTTCCTTTAAAACGAGCTTTTCCCGGGAATGTTGTACTTTTTCACGCACTTTGCATACTAATGAGTTGATTACCTAAAAAACAGGAGGTTGCCAACGAGGTTGAATACCATGTAAGTGATCAGGATGAATGCCACTATAACGTCATATAGTGGTTTTGTTTGGACATCTCGTCGTTTTCCCTTAAAACGAGCATTTCCCGAACATATAGTACTTTTTCACGCACTTTGTATATGAATGAGCTAAATATGTAAAAAAAAAAAAAAAAATGGAGGTTGTCAACGAGGTTGAATACCATGATTGTAATAAGGGTGAATGCCACTATAACGTTATATAGTGGTTATGTTTGTACATATCGTCGTTTTCCATTAAAACGAGCATTTCTCGGCGACATAGTAATTTTTCACACGCCACCTTGAAAAATACCGTCATTTACTAGTGTTTTTATGATTATTTGTGTACACTATTATCATCACATATTATGTTGCTTTGGGCACAAGCAATGTTGGTAATAAGCTATGAAGCTTCGCAAACACTGTTTCAGGCGCGTTGTTGGATGAGCGTAATTGTTTAAGGGGTATTTCACTGAAAATGAATGAAAAAAAACGGCAATTTTACATTATTATTGTTTTAATTTCTTTTAAGTTTACTTTTTTATTTATTGAATACATAAATTTATTTAGTATTGATATAATGCTAAAAGCATTAAATGATTTTTTCTTTAGCGCTGTATGCTATTTTACATGGGAAAATGGCTTACCAGTACTTATATTAGGCCTAATCTAGGGCTGTATAGAGTGTTATTCATAACAATTTTAGTCAATTTTAAAGAAGCCTAGATTAACAGGTTATAAAGGCCCAGTGAATTCATGTTTAATAAATAAACTGAGCCTTTAGGCTATGTTGTACTTAAATTTACCAAAAAACAACATAAATAAACATTAAATGCTATTCTCTCTAAACTTTTATTCTAGCACGTTTGCTAACATTTTTTTCCTACTTCTAGCTTACAGTTTTTAAGATAAAAGGATAATTTATTTTTTAATGGCTCACAAGTCTTATTCTGACAAATTCACCAGACACTTTTTTGATGAGATTTATGGTTTTTTAATTAAAATATGGGAAATATAGATTTGTTAAAAAAAACATACATTTTCCAACAATGCAAAGGAAAAAATCATATTTAGCAAACAAAACGAAAATTATAAAATCCGTTTGTGAATGTTTAGGTGTATTGTTTTTTAACCTAAAACACCTTTCACTTTAAAAATGAATTAAAATTGTAAGAGCCTTGGCATTTTATCAAATTTCACAAGAATATATAAATACATAAAATTAAGGTTCTGTGAAAAAATCATTACAATCGGATAAAGCATGTATAGGTGTTATATGTCGAGAATGTTTTAAAAATAAAAAAATCATAAATTGGCGATTTGCATGAGAAATAATTTTTTCGATGGCACTAAAATTTCACAAGAATATATGAATTCATAAAATTAAGGTTCTGCGAAAAAATCATTACAATCGGATGTAAACAAACAAAAAAAAAACATGTAGGTGTTATAAGTCGAACAATTTTTTTAAAAATCGAAAAAAAATCGTAAATTGCGATTTTTTTGAGAAAAAAAAATTCGATTGCGCTCAAAAACGTGGCAGTTATAAGTTCAAAGATTTCGAAGGCCTCCTTAAAATTTCATCGCAATCGGAATATCGGTTTAGCCGGAATCGTGTTAACAGACAGACAAAAATACATAAAAAAGAAAAAAAAAACATTCCGGATTTTTTCTCCAGTGTAGTGAAATGGAATCTTCGCTTCGCTCGCTACGCTCGCTACACTCATCCAATTATCAGAAACAGGCTTTTAGAAATAAATTTTTGAAATCGTAAAAAAATTGCTCATGGATATCCTACACATTACACTATAATAATATAACATAGGGTATTTAAAATTATTTCATTTTATTAATTACATGACAACAAATATTATCATTATTATTGGGTTGTCAATTTTATTATCTCGAAATGCACGCGATTCTTTTCGGGCCTCTACATCGTCATTTTGTGGTCAAGTTTTAGGGCGCGCTAAGTAGATGTTCACTTTGATTTTTAAAATTCCCTCTATTTCTCGTGAAAATCACCGTAATGGCTGCTATACACAGTGGAACGTGTTGCGACGACCTAACTTCGTGGCCACACGAGCGAGTTAGACGAGCCTCCGCCAGGTGGCGGAGATCTAGAGGACCTTGCTTGGTAGTAGGATCAACAATAATCTGAAAAAACAATCATTCACACTCGCCAACTTCAAACGCACATAGCGCGACCAAAGATCCCTTTTCCCAGAGCACATCACAAATATTGTTTACATTTTTTCTTCAAATTCTAATTATTAAAGCAAATTAAGAATATGTTTCATCACTTAAAAAAAAAAAAAATCATGGTATGATCTACTTTTACCAATTGTAGTAGGCTGATCTAAAGTCTAAATTAGACGGTTCAATGTTTTGTTCAAGATTCCTTGAATTCAAGAACAAAATATGATTTGTGTGTCCAGGTATTGTTGTATTTTATAATCTTTGCACGTTTTGATGTGTTAACTCAAAGAGGAAGGTCACGTGGACCAAAACGTTGAAATGTAGTGTTATTTGTTTATTTGTGTTTATGTCTCTATCACCGCGCGCCTACTCACTTCAGGTAAGCTGTTGGTCTCCTATCCTATCTCTACATGTTTCTCACACAATCTTGAACAAAACATTGATCTGTCTAATTCAGGCTCAACTTAATGTTGTGTAAAGTCCCATTGACATTTGATAATTAATAGGGTTGCACAATGTCAATTAACCGGTCAATTGAGCTGGTCAATTGACCGGTCAAATGACTGGTCAAATACTTTTAGTCAACTGTCTTAAAAGAAAACATGTGTATTTGCTTTAAAACTTCAAATTAATTTCATTTTTATATTTTAATTTAATTGTTAAGTAAACGATAACATTTTTTTTTTCTTCTCATTAAAAATGTTTTAATTAGGTATGATTTTATTTTAATTATCATTAATTATGTACTTATAATATGAATTATAATAGCTTCTGGGGAAGCTGAAGCTGAATCGGAGGAAGGGACTGATGACAGCATCGACGATGATGATGATGACGATGATGATATGCCACTTAATAAAGCATTTATATGAAAAAAGGTTTTGTCACCACAATATTTTAAAATAAATTTAGTAATTATCTAACAAAATTTAATTTAGATTTTTTACATTTGACCGTCATGACGGTCAATTGACCAAATTTGAATTTGACCGGTCAAATCCCATCCCTAATTATTAATAAAGCTGATATGATATTGAGCATGCATAGTAAGAACATTTTAAGTAGGGATCGGATGTCAAACAATATGAAAATTCATATCGATTGATTGATTGAATATTGCATATTAATGTTCATATCGATAATCGTTCCAAAATTAGATTAATATTGTGATCTATCGCAATAATATCGTGCCCCCAAAACATTGCGCTGATATGGTACTTTGTAATCGTATCACGATATATCGGTATAGAACTCGCTTTTCTCGCATTTGCGTCAATTTGAATTGCGCGCCATCTCAAGCTGGTCGGCGGATTGACCCCTCGATGCCTCTCCCACAAGCGAGTGTGCGAGAGAGAGCGCTGTTCCTCGATCAATACGGCGGGTGGGGGGGGGGGGGGGGGAGTGGTAGCGTCAAATAGATCGCGAGCGGAAAATGCCCGTTTTGAGACGCTGGGAATTCTATGAAATCCAGAATATTGATTTTATACGATTATCGCGATACAGTTACCCATATCACGATAATATCAATAATTATCAACATAGGATTATCGTTGACATCCTTAATTTAAACTTCAAGCCGACAAGTTAAAGCTTCACAAAGTCCCCGCTTGCATCAGAAAACTGTCACTAACTGACTTTTCTGGTGAAATCAGGGTTTGCATACCTTTGAGGCCGGCTTAGCGCTACTTGAGCCGGCTCGGTCTTCGCCGTTGCGTCGGCTGAAACACCTCTTCGAGAAGACTCTCCAGGGCGTCGCCCAAGTCGAGCCAGTCAACGCTACGTCGACCACCTCAACGCTGACCGTTTCTCTCGTCTCGACGATATCCGGCAGAGAACACTCTTCGACCGAGTCTTCGAGGATCTTCGTCAGTTCTTCGATAAACTCGGACTTGTTGAACTGGTCGATCGTAATCAACTCTTTGCTTTCGTCGCCTGAGAAGTTTGGTCCTCTCGCGCTTAAAAACTTTCGTCTTCCGTTTCACAAACGTGACACATTAAGTTGACGTTATCCCTGATCCTGAACGACTGTTTTCTTCCAATGTTGACGCAACTCGACTAATGCAGTCGCCTCCACCCAAATGAGAACCAACGCCCGACGCAACATTCGTCTTTCGAACCGTGTCCATTATCGCAGTCCTGTTATCGCCGTCCCCCCGAACTTGGTCGCCGCCCCCCGAGCATTGCGAGCACACCGGAGTGTGTTCCGAGGGAACCAGCCGCTCCAGGAACTCTCGCTGCGCTGGCCGATCTTCCCTCGACGACATCAGACGTTCCAGGATGGGGAGGTTCATCAGGACGAGACCTTCCGACGAGGAGGATATCGCCGACACGAAGGGGTTCGCGCTGGCGAGCGCAGGGGCCGGGATCTCCTGGACCGGCTCGCGAGACATCGTCACAGGGCGCGGCTGGAAGACCAAACAATAATAAAAAACATAATGAAGTTGATAAAACACAAACACATGTAAGATTTATTATTTACTACAATACAGAAAGAAAAAAAAAGTCCGCCCCAACCGGGAATCGAACCACGAATCTCCCCCATTCCAGGCAGGCGTCTTAACAACTAGACCTTCAGGACGGGAACATTTTAAGCTCTGAATTGTAGTTGCATTATATATCTGAATGGATGTAAAAATAATATTTTAGATTTTTTGGTGACATGAGCTTGTGGAAATCTAGATTTTTCACAATTATTGAATCCTCATTGTAATCCGACACACCACTTTTTTCCCTTCACTTTGGCTTTATAAAAAAAACACATTTCTTAATAAAAAATAAAAAAAATATGAAAAATAGGCCTAAATTAGATTTTACAAATTTTGATTTTGTTAAAAAGTCCAAAATTGACTACCACATTGGCCCAAATATAGCACGATCTCAATAAAACACAACCCCCAATTTTTCGAAATCATTTCAAGAAAAATACAAAATAAAATAAAATAAAAATGTAAAACAAGCATTTTTATTTACAATACAATGAATGAATACTGAATAGCCTAAAATTCCACTCTAATAAATGTTAGGGCCTATTTTTTAACAGTGTAGGGCCAAGCACAAGCTCACATAGGCCAATTAGAGTTCACCAGTCTGATTTAGGGATGACTGATTCGAAAAAATTGGAATCGATCACTGTGACCTAAGAATCGAGTCAGAATCGATTCTCAAGAAAAAACTTTTTAATTGTACGCACAGTTTTTTTGGTGGTCTTTTTCCGCGGAGCCCGTGATGACGTCAACTGCCCGCAACTGCAACGCAGCAGCCGATGCGCGGGAGTTGTGTTGCGGGGGCCTATGTTCAGGCGCTATTTCAAATGCAAGTTCAATTGATTGCATTTAATACCCTTTTTAAATTTTGTTACCAAATTGTTGTTTTAATGCATTTGTTGTAATAATATTTTTATAAGTATTTTAAATATTTATTAAACTGTAGTTCATGTTGTATCTGCTTCTATGTAATTAATTAGTTTTACAAATTGAATTTTTTTAATATTCAGAGCCATGAAATCTTATAAAAAACCTGTTTCAGGTTTTTTTAAGAAAATTTCAATTTTTTGCGATTGCAAAACCCCAGAATCCCACTAAATAGGATAGATTTTAAAAAATAAAAAATAAAAAAAGACCCCAAAAATAACGTGAGTGCTGTTTTGAGATTGTATTTTCGGACAAAAAAAATTTTGCAATATTCGGGCCAATAGGGTATATTCACTATATTTGTGAACTTTTTCTGGCTGATTAAAAAAAGTTTTAAAATCTATGAGTGCAGGGCTGTCCATGTATGCTTTATTTCCAACTATGTAAAGTAGATTGTGGGTATAGGTAGACAAATATCCTGAAATTCTGCTTAAAACTTAGCTGCGTGACGTCACCACTAATAGTGTCTATAGAATTTTTCTTTTGTCCACCTCGAATTGTGGTAATTACACCTAGGTGTAAAATACAGAATCAGAAATTTGATTTTAAAAGGGCAATATTTCAGGGTGGACAAAAAAAACGATTTTGTTTTTTAATTTTGACAGAAAATTTTCGAGGTTTTTTCCCAGTGTCATTAAAATTCAAAAACCCCTTTTATAAGAAAATCCACTCAATAACACAACTTTGTGCTTTTTCCTAAAATTTCTATTCCATATTATTTTATTATTCCCCAGTTTTTTTCTTCTATTTTTTAAAAAAATCACACATTATCCCGGGGTTACTTTTAAAATTTGGGTTTGCAAATTTCCATAGATACACCTTTTATACCCCCGGGAAAAGGGCCCCCCCCCCCAAAAAGTGAAAAAATTTGTATTTACCCTCTGGAAAAAAGAACACGTCTTGGAAGAAATACGGGTAATTACCCCGGGACAAAAAAAACGCTTATTTTTACACTAGGAAAAGGCTAAAGTCCCCCCCGCTTTGATGGATAAAGCTTTTTTTTTTTGGCTTTTTGGTGCTTTTGTTTCCCCACTTTTCCTTTGCAAGGGGTTTTTTAAAATGCATTGGGGGAGGTGATTTTGGGTAAAAGTTCTATTTTTATTGTTAATTGGTTTTATAAACTTAAAAAAAAATCTTTATTAAAACCTTTTTTTCGTAGATTCGGGAAAAATTTTTTCAACTTTTTTTTTTAAAAAGGTACTACATCACCATAACCTTAATGTCCTTTGTGAAATCTGAACGTTTACCCCCTCCCCGGGTTGGCCCCCCCCCCCCAGAATGGCCCAAAGGGACAAAAATATCGCACTAAAAAAAATTAAAAAAAACTAATTTTAAAACCTTTATTTCTATAGTTCAGCAAAACTTTTTCAATTTTTTCTTTCAAAAGGTACTACATCACCATAATCTTAATGTCATGTGAAATATGAACGTTCTAGCCCCACCAGTTTGGTCAGAATCGGCCCAAATGTCACGAAATATCGCACTAAAAATCGAAAAAAATCGTAAAAGTACGATATTTATGAGAAATATTTCTTCGATTGTACCCAAAAACAATACACCTCTAAGTTCAGAGAAAACGAAGGTCCGGTCAAATTTTCATCAAGATCGCGTATGCCGTTTGCCCGGAATCGAGCGAACAAACAGACGGAAAAACAAAAAAAAAACAAAAAAAAACAAAAAAAAAAAAAAACACCGAGCTAAATTTTTTGGGGGGTCAGTGAAATTGAAGTCTTCGCTTCCGCTCGCTACGCTCGCTCGCTCATCCAAAAAGTGCAAAAGGTGTAAAAATTGATGGACAAAAGAACAGACCTTATGTGCAGTGGTGGGCGGTTCCTCAGCCATTGGAGGTTGAACTTGAAATGTTTTGCAAGGAAATGTAGGTTGCACCCAAGTTTTAAGCCTTTCAATTTTCAATTCTATGCACGTGTTTCAATCAAGAAGATACGGTAATTGTGTGCTGTGTACAATGATATTTAACATCTAGTAGATCCCCAGTCTCCAATACGTCCGCACAGACACGAGCGTAGCAAATTGAAACGTCAATATGACCTTTCCAAGATGGCGATTTGGTGTTTTAATTTATTCTTTTCGAATGCAATAAAGTATTTTCTGGATTGTTTGATATGGTTTTAGCTTGTGCAGCATGGGAATGCACAAACAGAAACAATAACAAGTTATTGCATAAGGGAATTTAGTAATCATTTGATGTTAATGGCTAATATGCTCACCTGTCAACCTGACAGCCATCTTGAAAAATATTTGGGCTACAAATTGCTCCCATCTACTTTAACATGCAAACTGCTCTATTCAAGATGGCTTCAAATTGTCACGGAAGTGCACCAAGACTGGGGATCTAGCCTAATTGCTCCAATCTACTTGGCCATGCAAACTGCTCTATTCAAGATGGCTTCAGATTGTCACAGAAGTGGACCAAGACTGGGGATCTAGCCTAATTGCTCCAATCTACTTGGCCATGCAAACTGCCCTATACAAGATGGCTTCAGATTGTCACAGAAGTGGACCAAGACTGGGGATCTAGCCTAATTGCTCCAATCTACTTGGCCATGCAAACTGCCCTATTCAAGATGGCTTCAGATTGTCACAGAAGTGGACCAAGACTAGGGATCTAGCCTAATTGCTCCAATCTACTTGGCCATGCAAACTGCTCTATTCAAGATGGCTTCAGATTGTCACAGAAGTGGACCAAGACTGGGGATCTAGCCTAATTGCTCCAATCTACTTGGCCATGCAAACTGCCCTATTCAAGATGGCTTCAGATTGTCACAGAAGTGGACCAAGACTGGGGATCTAGCCTAATTGCTCCAATCTACTTGGCCATGCAAACTGCCCTATTCAAGATGGCTTCAGATTGTCACAGAAGTGGACCAAGACTGGGGATCTAGCCTAATTGCTCCAATCTACTTGGCCATGCAAACTGCCCTATTCAAGATGGCTTCAGATTGTCACAGAAAGTGGACCAAGACTGGGATCTAGCCTAATTGCTCCAATCTACTTGGCCATGCAAACTGCTCTATTCAAGATGGCTTCAGATTGTCACGGAAGTGGACCAAGACTGGGGATCTAGCCTAATTGCTCCAATCTACTTGGCCATGCAAACTGCCCTATTCAAGATGGCTTCAGATTGTCACGGAAGTGGACCAAGACTGGGGATCTAGCCTAATTGCTCCAATCTACTTGGCCATGCAAACTGCTCTATTCAAGATGGCTTCAGATTGTCACAGAAGTGGACCAAGACTGGGGATCTAGCCTAATTGCTCCAATCTACTTGGCCATGCAAACTGCTCTATTCAAGATGGCTTCAGATTGTCACGGAAGTGGACCAAGACTGGGGATCTAGCCTAATTGCTCCAATCTACTTGGCCATGCAAACTGCCCTATTCAAGATGGCTTCAGATTGTCACAGAAGTGGACCAAGACTGGGGATCTAGCCTAATTGCTCCAATCTACTTGGCCATGCAAACTGCCCTATTCAAGATGGCTTCAGATTGTCACGGAAGTGGACCAAGACTGGGGATCTAGCCTACTATAGATGTGTGTGTAGTTACCGTCCTGCCGGTGACCTCCAGTCCGCTGAAGATGTACGGGAGACGCAACCTCCCTCCGAGCAGAACCACCGTTGCCACGACGACCACTGCAGCAACGACAACAAACGACAGGAGCAGCACCATCCAGTTGGAGAACATCGGCAGGCCGCCTGTGAGGGGGAAACATTTAACATCGCAGGTCACATCACAATAGTTTTAATCACAACTTTATTGATCGAATCCCGACAGAATTACTGTAGTTACTCGATTGCAAGCCGACCCCTGATTAAAAGTTCAACTAACACTAGGAAGCTTCGTAAACGCTTTTTTTAGTCGTGTTGATGGATGAGCTTTAAGTTTAAAGTTTGCGTGGGATATCTTTACTTTTGCAAGTGCTTTGCTTTGCTGCCTACGCATTGTATTTGTAGGTGATTGTTGTCAAGTTTCTATTGTTCTTGTCAATTGTTATTATTTACCGTAAAAAACTTATATTAAAAGCTTTATTTTTATGGATTCTGGCTAACTTTTTTAACTTTTTCTTTCAAAAGGTACTACATCACCAAAACTTTAATGTCCATGTGAAATATGAACGTTGTAGCCCCACCCGTTTGGTCAGAATCGGCCCAAATGGCACGAAAATATCGCACTAAAAATCGAAAAAAATCGTAAAAGTACGATATTCATGAGAAATATTTCTTTGATTGTACCCAAAAACAATACACCTCTAAGTTCAGAGATTTCGAAGGTCCCCTCCAATTTTCATCAAGATCGGATATGTCGTTTGCCCGGTAGAGAGCGAACAAATAGACAAAAAAACAAACAAAAAACAAACCAAAAACACCCGAGCTAAATTTTTAGGGGGTCAGTGAAATTGAAGTCTTTGCTTTGCTCATCCAAAAAAAGTGTAGCATTTAAATAATCATAAGTTTCCCATCCATTCCAAGCCGGGGTGTCATTTGAACTGCAAAAATGTGTCAAAAAAGGTAGACTTGCAATCAGGTAAATAAGGTAAATTACGCAACACAGACAATCCTAAAAGATTTAACCTTTGTTTCCATGCAGGCTAGCAAATGCAAGCAAATAGGTTCTAGACCAATCAGAGGGCTGGGACCACGTGACCAGACAAAAGTTGAGATCACTTTCGTGGTCGCTTGCGCTGCACCATTCGCTTATTGACATGAAAACTAGACTTAAGAGTCGAGTGCAAAAAGCTTTAATGGCCAAATCATATTAAAAGAGTTCTTTCTTAGATAAATAAATAAATAGAGAAACTAAAATTAACTAACTACTAACTACTCTAGGTATATGAAGTGTATTAATTTAATAGTGAAGATATCGGGCACCCGACTCCTACCCGACTCCTATAGGCAAAAAAAAAAAAAAAATCACAAAATTTATTGCATTATAAAGATAGTAAATACCTTTAGCCTATATGCAAAACATTCACTGACAATGCACTAAATATGTTCACAATTGAAATATAAAATGTGTGTGAAAATGTGTGTCATTAAATGTATTACAACGGATTTGTGAGGGTTTCGTCAAGTAATTTGAGTGCATCTTTGAAAATACGTTTGCATTAATGAATGTTTGTGTTTACAAACAAACGATGCATTAATGTCCACTATTGAAACGGTATCAAATTAACTATATGGGTTGACTCCTTCAAGATAGCACCCCTCCCCCCCCCCCCGAATTAATTTGAGTATATCTCTTGAAATAAGTTAACTCTTTTGTGCACAAACTTGTACAATGTACTGTACAAGCAATGTATTGTATTGTACATTATTTCTTATTTTGAAATTCGATAGGGAAGGGGGCGGCAACTTGCCCCTACCACAATTTAACGTCATCCTTGAAAAGGAAGTCCAAAGACTAGAGCAATTAATTTAAGTGAACTCATTACCTAGCATTCATCATATTGACAAAACAAAACTTTTTGTTAGGATTGCTGGTGACGGTTTTTGTTCCGACAACCTCCTGTATGAAGTCTCGAGTGTTGTATGACCTGCATCCCGTACTTATTATTGAATTAAAATATAATTTATATAAAAAAGTACTGATTTTTTTTGCTATTTTGTGAATGTTATAATATGGAACCAAATCTTGGGGTGTCATAATTGCGGTTGCTATTACTTTTATTTGATTATGTTGGCTATGACATTTTAAGAACGTATCGTAAACAGTAGAAATAAATAAGAGGCAATGTCGGGCTTACATAAAAATAAGTAATTTTGGCAGGCGAGGTCCATGATCTATGAAATAGTAATAAACCAATCTCCTTCAAAATCAGAATGGGCTATCTGAAAATATTATTCATGCATCTAATTGTAGGCCTGCTCGAACATTTCTTTTCACACTGTATCAGTCGTCTTGTTTGTTCCTTTATATTTAGAATCGTGTAATTTTGTGTGTGTTATTTTTGGGATAAGGATCTATGCATTATTTATCCAATAATTTTAATAATTTATATTGATTTTGGTCCTGGGTTAAAGAGCGTCCCGTGCACTTGCCGCATTCTAGCAACCTTGGCGGGAAAGTACAACGAGTTAACAATAATAAAGCTACTATTATTTTCGTACAAATCTACATTATTTCCTTTATTTAAGTGTTTAATGTTCGTATGGGCAGCTCCCCTTTTCCAACAAACCACTAATAAAGTGCGCAAGTAATATTTATGTGCATCAATGTAGCACGATCCTATGGTTTACACCAGCCATTTTCAAATCGTGTCACCTTCTAAACTCCTCTCGGGTGCCGCTAGGGATCGACGGTGGCGCGGCGCGCGGCTACTTCGGAGGCCTATTCCTTCGAAAGTGGGTTGCTGAGTCAGATATTGATGGTTTGTTTGAAGTTGGACTAGGACGCCAATCATAGTGTTGGATTTCTGACTCCTGTTTGAAATTTCATTTCACTAAATGATACTAAATAATAAATATGACTGTTTTCTTTTCTTACTTATTAAGAAGCAAAATAAGGCAATTCATTAGTTTTAAAGCTAAATTAGAGCATAGGTAATTGGAAACTTTTCACAATTTCTGTAAGTTTTAGCTCCAAAATATGAAATAAATTTGACAATAATTGACATTGAAATCAACATTTCTGTTTTAACCTATAGTTGGCACTATGACAGCTTTGAAAATATTATTATCGACCACGCCACGCCTAGCTAATTTCAATAAACTGAAACTGTACACCCCCTGGAGGGCCCAAATGTGGTCCCTTTTTTTTCAATTTTTAAAACCAAAAAGTTACATATTTTCAAATTTACAAAATAAATAATTTTCAAGTTCTACATAATTTTTGCATAATTTACTGTCTATGTAAATTAAGCTTGTCCTAATAGGAAAGCTAGTGTTATGGCTGAGGTCATGGGAATAGCCTAGGTTTTGTGCGTAAGTCTAAAAGTGGCTAATGGTCAGCAATGTTATTTGCTGTACCACGGGGTGAATTTTGTGCGTCTAAATCTGTGCAAAACGGGGTAGGCTTAAATCGGTATGCGGGCTAGCAGCCTGGATCGGCCGATGAAATAGGTTGGTTTCACCAGTAGTCGACCAATCAGCGATCGGAACGGGGTGGATGGGGCCCAGCGACAATGGCCCTACGTCATCACCTAGGCCGCAGAGCAGGGCGTTTTGAGACAAGCGCACGGAGTGCATCGTTCACTGAGATTCAAGCCTTCAGACGAGCAAGTCGTTTTCCAAGAATCTTCCGAGTGCGGCCTATCAAGCAGGCGAAGCAGGCTTTTTTAGGGCAATGGAACCACACGCCTCTCCACGTAAAAGAGAGCGGTTTCAAGTGCTAGTTTTGGCGGTTTTGATTTAGTTTCAAAAAACATTTAACACCATTTCGGTAAATCGGGAGTGTTTTAAAGCCGCCCACCAGTATTGGTAGCTATCATACGACCGACGCCACCGGGCAGTCGCGACACCAGCTAGACAATGGACATTCTATTTAAAAGTTCACAGTTTTCTTTAGTCCGGGAGTGGCAATCTTTATGCAACAAAATGAATACCCCTGAGTTGAGGGCATTTTACACGTCGAACTATAATTTGTACACCACGTGGTCCAGTCGTGGCTAGGCATCTAATCAACCAAATCATCATTTAGTTAGTACCAGTTTCAACGTGAATTTTCCCTTGCCTACCCTGTCTACATACTGAGTAAGTACATTTCTACATTTACACTTCGAGGTCCACCCAGACGCCAAGATGGGAAGCAGGTAAATCCGCCATTTGCGGAATTCGCCCTGAGGGTCCGAGGCGCCTACAGCGCGCATAAACCACCATCGAACGTGCCAAGTAGAGGGCTACGTCCCCACCCACTTCACTACAGTAATCGTACTCAAGATATCGTTGACTACTAACTTTGGTTGATCTAGAGTAAGACTTATTGTATCAATTTATGTAATGTTTCACGGTAATTTAATATTAAAAATTTTTGCTTTGGATCCAAGCTTTCACACTAATTGCATCTTTTCATTCATTTGTTGCATAACTTAGAATCATTAAAAACAACCTTTGATATAATAAATTTAAATCACTTTCAATTCTTGGGCATGCTAACGACCTTCTCCCAAGTCATTCACAACCTCCACATTTCAATTAATGCACGGCCTCCAGCTCGTCACATATTGCTGACGCATAAGCTTTTTGTTTAGTCATATGGTAACTTTAAGACGTGTGAACCACCCAGCTGTTCCGAGACGTGGACTCCAGCGGCGAGGCTCACCACTAGCGCACTGGGAAAGGTTGGGTAACATTCCTAAACGGGGAATCGTGCTCAACAGTTCACCGGTTCCTGTCATCACCACTTATGTCTCCCATGTTTTGCTAGGTTACTGTCTTTATTTGTGTTTTCCCGAACGTATGAGGGGGCCCTTTCCCCCTGAGTTAGTTGGGAGTGCTTATCTTGGGTTAATTTGCATAGTCGTAGCCGTGGAGCAAGCATAGGCCTAACCCCGAGAGGGTCTATGCTCGCATAATCATAAATAATCCAGTCGATACTTAGAAGATTAGGATACAGGTACGGTCTTTTTCCGAACTATAGGTACATAAACCCACTAATCGAGTGAAATTGCGAGGTTTAGGGCTACAGTAGGTATCAGTAGAGCCTGTACTTAGGACCTTTCCTTCCGGTAATTTAGAACGCGGGGTTATTTAAGTGTTTTCGTTTCAGTGACGGACCAACGAGGGTCGTTACGTTTCAGGGGCACTCGGTACGTAGGACTTTTTGTAGTCACCGAGGTTGCATTCCGTTTCAGTGGAGCCCGTACGTGGGGCATTCCGTTTCAGTGGCGCCCAACGTGGGGCACGAAGTAATCATCACGGTCAACTCGAGATTAGTAGTTTTGTGTTGGGGAAGTGTTGTAGGACAACGAGGTCAATCGTCACGGATTGGTAGCCACGGGGCTTGCCAAGTGCAGCACGCAGGTGCAAAGTAGGAACCTTGTCAACCGGACAAGATGGCGGGAAGGGAAACCAGGAGAAGCGCAGCAGTGCCTAAGGCAATCGTGGAGCCAGGCGTGGAGTATGTGCGAGTAACGGACGAGGGGGTACACGAAGTGATTCGGGAATGTTCGTTCACGGCCAGCATCGAGTCGGGTAACGAGACCCAAGGCGAGGCGACCACCCTAGGCAGCAGTAGCCTAGAGAGGGAAATTACTCCGTCCATCTCATCGGAAGATAATGCCTATGTAAGCAAACAAGAACTAGTAGAAACGTTAAATAAACATGGAGAGCGAATGGAAGAGAGGATCACAGCCAATGTAGAACGTATGTTCTTTAGCGTCATGGATAGGTGGGATGCGAGATACGAGCAAGCCGAAAAAGCATGGGAAGAGACTCGAATCCGAGACCTCGAGGCAGCGCGAGCTGAGAATCAGCTGAGACGCGAAGAGGAACTGGCTTGGAGAGTACGGATAGTGAAGGCCAGTGAAGAGAGTAGGGGGCAGATAGAGGAAAAGATTGCCGCCCAAGCGGGTATAGCCAGGGACAACTTGCTTACACAGACTGCGGTAATAAATAAGAAGCTAGGTCAAGTGACGCAGTCCGTCAAGGAGCTGAGTAAACAACAGCAAGGCAATTTGAATCAGCTGGAGAGTAACCTCAGGACTGAGATCAGTGCGACTACTGCTAGGATAGATAGCGAGCTAGAGAAGATAGAGCATTTAGCCCAGCAAAGAGAGAAGCAGTTATCGGAGGTGGAGACGAGCGTCCGCGACAACGCCACCGATACTAGGGACAGGGTCACTCGGCTGAGCGTCAATGTAGCGAGCCTGACAGAGCAGCTGGCAACCATGTGCAGCCAGGCCGCAGAGAGCAAGAGAGAGTGGAGCGCGAGAGAGCGCGGAGGGCCGATGAGTAGGCCATACACACTGAGCACTACCACGAGCGCCGACTTGTGCAAGGAACTTGAGTCGCGCGTCGCGCCGCTACGGGCCGAGCTGTCGGGAGTGCCCAGGCAAGAGGAGCGCCATGGAGCGACGCCAGGGGCGGAAGGACGTGAAGACGAGTGTGCGTCGGCGGACCATGAGCACAGTGTAGGCGAGTGTCTGGCGCGAGTGAAGCTGAAGTGTGCAGCTCCTAGACATGAAGTCGCGTCTAAGAAGCGCATGAAAAAGTCAGGGGGCAGGAGCCGCCAGGTACAACTACCCACCTGTTAGCCGAGGAGTGCTAGGGGGCAGAACCCGGGTCTGTGGTTAAGAACGCCAGGGAGCTCACCAAGATCGCGGAGTAGTCATTGTATAGTTGTATTTGTGTTTATTTGTGTGTCAGATCCCCGAGACCTTTTGTAGATTGTATAAGTTGTTTTAAAGGCTCAATGTGAGCTTATCGCCAGTACCGAGGCTCGAACGGGAGCAGCCACGGGCAGCGTACTAGCGGACGTGGGGGCGTGCAGCGCGCGCAGCCTGACCACGTGCGAGGCAGAGCTAGTCCGGGGAGCGAGGCCCCGACCGAGGAGGCGATCGAAAACGCGCATCGGCACGGCGCAGCCCAGAGCTGGCGCAGAGGGGGCCATGCCATGCTAGCCGAAAAGCGAGAGTGGTTGCCTAGGGCGATTCAGCCATGCACAGTTACGTGGGCTGCAATGAGATGCAGATGCATTCAGTTCATCAGAAATGAAGACGAGTATTTCGGGAAGAAAAATTACCGAACTAGGGGGGTGCGACGCAGCACGATGGAGCGGGAACTACAGGGTGTACGACAAGTATTGGGATCACCGTCCGCAACGCGTGGACCGTGACACCTTGGAAAGTATGCGTACCAGCAAGTATGGAGAAGGAGATAGTGTGTGGCGTACCACCTAGAGTTTTGGGGGATTTTTGGTTCAACCAAATGTTTGGCGGCGATTCAGGAAGGGTTTTATTGGAAAGGTATGGCGAGGACCGTACGCAAGTTGCTTCCGACCTGCGACCTCTGTCAGAAGAGTAAACAAGCAACTGTGCGTTCACGCGCGTACCAACCCATCGTCCCCCAGAAGAGCGGAGTACTCACAGCTACAGATCTCTTTGGTCCTTTACCTAAAGGACAGGCGTGCTAGGTACATACTTGTCTTCGTCGACCCTGTTTACAAAGTTACGTCGCACTGTACGTTTTGCGTACCGCACGGCGAAAGCTTGTGTTAGAAAGCTAGAGCATTACGTTTTCTAACGTTTTGACCCCGGAGGGTAGCTGAGCGATCATGGTCTCCCGTATACGTCGCGTATCTGGTACGAGACCCTAGAGGCTCACACATAAAGTGCGTACCATTCGTCCATACGCCATCCGCAGTCGAAATCCTAGTGAACGGATAAAGAGGGAGATCGGGCGCTTTCTGAGAGCCTACTGCAATCAGAGACACGCTAGTTGGTGAAATATGTTCCCCAGATCGAGTTTTTGTTTAAAAACGACCGTGCCCGAGAGCACAGGTGTAACGCCGTACGAACTTTACTATGATAAGTTACCGGAGAGGGGTGTGTCCCAAAAATGTTTAAGTATCCTGGGACGGAGCCGAGCGAAAACACTGCCGAGATGCGTGAAATGCTAGTTAAAGCCCGTCTAGACAAGCAGGGAGAAAGGAGAAAGAAGCTCCCCTGCGGGTAAACATACGACGAACCCACCTTGAATGTAGGCGACCTGGTCCTGTTTAAAGAACTCAACGTGTCTAATCTTGCTAATAATGGAGGCGAGGAAAATGTTTCCTATTGTTTAGTGGACCATACTCGGTCAGTGGCGATCGCAGGGACGAACGCGTACGAGCTGTCCGACGAGCGAGGTGTAGTAAAAGGAGTGTACAATATTAGTAATCTTAAGGGTTGTACAAGTCCGAGGAGAAGAAAGAGTAAGAGCGGGGGTGTATATTGGACTACAGTGTGGTGGAAATTTGACGCGAGGTCTGGAGTGAATCGAACCCAGTACCGCAGCGCGAGCCAATGCGGCAACCACGGCGAGAGCAACTGTCAAGTCGGGCCCCCCGAGAGAGTTTCCGCGCTAGACAAGCCGGTAAGTGGAGAAGTGTCAACGGAGCGCGCACGGGGTTCTGCAGCGACCACAGCTGGACGGGAGTTCCGTTTAAGGCGACGCTAGTTACGCGCAGGTCATCGACCTTGACTGTCAGCAGGACAAAAACACAATTGGAAGCAGCAAGGGTAGAAATAGACTCACGACTCCACAAAAACTCAGGGAACTAATGACTTGAAACTTTGCCTAAGCAACGCCTTAATTATCGTCTGTACAGAAGGTAACCACGTAAAGAACCAGTAACTGTGGTTACATACCCTACGCTACATCGTTGTTTTACCTCGCCAGGGTCATGCTCTTTGAGATCTCGTTTGTCGTGAGCCAGGACGTACCTGTGGTAGCTAGACTGAGTCGCACCTAGAAGGACGTACCTGTGACAATACAGCGATCTGAGTCGACTGGTATCACGCGATAGAAAACTAGGATAGCCTCTGATCATGAAGCCTAGGTCCCCGATGTTTTCGTAGCCTCCGTGGCTTGTGAGATGGTACGTAGAGGTCCTTGGTTCTTGTGTGGGGACACCACACGCGTTTTTCAGTGCAGTTTTCGAGTTTTTCGTCGCAAGTTTGCGCATCTGTCCGTCAGTTAAGTTTCCCGTAGAGTTTAGAATTTCATAGTTAAATTCGAGTCCAGGTCCAGGCCAGTGAGTCAACCTTGTTGTGATTTGTTGCGATACGCGCAGTGACTTTGTCGTCATGATGGCACGCCCACTCAGTGTAGTGTGAGAAGTAGGCGGGCGGAAACACTTCGGTGTAGTTTCTTTGCGGCCTAGTCTTTGACTTTGTAACGTCACGGGGCGTACGGGGCTTTGGTTTTGTAAAATTGTTTTTGATTCGCCGTCTTTCTTTCTTTTGTTTGCCTTCGTGGCACGGGCGTGTACTTAGTTTTAAAAGTCGGGAGACCGCACTTATGCGTCATTGTAATTTTTTAGCCTCCGTGGCGTAGAGACCGTAGTAGGTCAAGGGAGTTGTGGTCAGTTAGTCTACGGACTAGGGTCTACTTTGTGTAGGGAGCGCGTAGGCGCGTAACCGAATCAGGTTAGAGTAATTGCTATCGATGCGAGATATGCAGCTTGGGTACTAAGCGTAGTCAGGACATCGGGTCCGGAGAGTTTTGGTTTGGGGCAGGTAGTGGATGTAGACCGCACCATATCCTGTTGTCATCGGGTAGTCCGCCGTACGTACGCGAGCGACGTCAGCTGTCAGTGGGTGTGGCAGCTAGGGGGTGATGACAAGTGAGCGGGTGACAGCCCGGCGCTAGTGGGAAACGCATCGCAGTGGAGTGGCCGCGGCCGAGGAGCCGTTGAGCGGGTCACGCGCACCTTGCAACTACAGTGGGGTAGTGTAAGGTGGTTAGAGCGGAACCGTTGTGTTCTCGTTCTGAGAACAAGTGGCAATAACTTGTCAAGTTTTTGCATCATGGTTTCAGGGGGGGTACTTCCTTGCCTGGGAACTTGTTTTTTTTTGTGTTAATTTGTACTTGCACCACAAGGGTCAGTAACATAACGTTAGGTAGGATTGTAGGGTCCGAAATAAGCCAACAGTTTGGGTTTTATTTATGTTAACGTAAGATGGCCAAGGACAACCCCACCTTATGAATGTACGCACACTTAGGGGCCTGCGTATGTTTAGAGTCTTAAGGTCGGATTTCAAACAACATGTGTGTACTTTTGTGTTAGCCTGCGAGCTGCACTTATATTGTATGTGTTTTTGGGGGTAAATTCCTGCGGGACGTGTCCAAGTATCCGCAAAGAAGTTAAGGGGGCCTGTAACTGTACAGCCCTGGACGGCCATGTTGGTCCCTATTTTTCAATTTTTGAAACCCAAAAGTTACATATTTTTCAATTTACATAATCAATAATTTCAAGTTCTACATAATTTTTGCATAAATTTTCATGTCTATGTAAATTAAGCTTGTCCTAATAGGAAAGTAGTGGTTATGGCTGAGGTCATATGGGAAGCCCAGGCTTTTGCAATAAGTCTAAAAGTGGGTAATGGTCAGCAATGTTATTTGCTGTACCAAGGGGTGAATTTTTTGCGTCTAAATCTGTCAAAAAGAGGTAGGCTTCAATCGGTATGCGGGCTAGCAGCCTGGATCGGCCGAGTGAAATAGTTGGTTTCACCAGTATCGACCAATCAGCGATCGGAAAGGGGTGGAATGTGGCCAGCGACAATGGTCTACGTCATCACCTAGGCCAGCAGAGCAGGGCGTTTTTGAGACGAACGCACGGAGTGCATCGTTCACTGAGATTCAAGCCTTCAGACGAGCAAGTCGTTTCCAAAGAATCTTCCCGAGTGCGGCCTATCAAGCAGGCGAAGCAGGGATTTTAGGGCAATGGAACCACACGCCTCTCCACGTATAAGAGAGCGGGTTTCAAGTGCTAGTTTTTGCGGTTTTGATTTAGTTTCAACACATTTAAAACCATTTGGTAAATCGGGAGTGTTTTAAGCCGCCCACCAGTATGTGGTAGCTATCAAACGACCGACGCCACCGGGCAGTCGACGACAACCCCTAGACAATGGACATTCTATTTAAAAGTTCCAAATTTTTTTTTAGTCCCGGGAGTGGCAATCTTTATGCAACTAATGAATATCCCTGAGTTGGGGGCATTTTACACGTCGAACTATAATTTGTACACCACGTGGTCCAGTCGTGGCTAGGGATCTAATCAACCAAATCATCATTTAGTTTAGTACCAGTTCAACGTGAATATATCTTGCCTACCCTGTCTACATACTGAGTAAATACATTTCTACATTTACACTTCGAGGTCCACCCAGGACGCCAAGATGGGAAGGGAGGTCAATCCGCCACTGCGGAAAATTTGCCCTGAGGGTCCGAGGCGCCTACAGCGCGCATAAACCCATCGAACGTGCCAAGTAGAGGGCTACGTCCCACCCCACTTCACTACAGTTCGTAACTCAAGATATCGTTGACTACTAACTTTGGTTGATCTAGAGTAAGACTTTTGTATCAATTTATGTAATGTTTACGGGAATTTAATATTCAAATTTTTTGCTTTGGATCCAAGCTTTCACACTAATTGCATCTTTTCATTCATTTTTTTGCATAACTTAGAATCATTAAAACAACCTTTTTATATAATGAATTAATCACTTTCAAATTTATTAGGGGCATGCTAACGACCTTCAAACCCAAGTCATTTCACAACCTCAACATTTTAATTATGCACGGCCTCCAGCTCGTCACATATTGCGACGCATAAGCTTTTTGTTTAGTCATAGTGGTAACTTTTAAGAACGTGTGAACCACCCAGCTGTTCCGAGGACGTGGGGCTCCAGCGGCGAGGCTCACCACTAGCGCACTGGGTAAGGTTGGGTACATTCCTAAACGGGGAATCGTGCTCAACAGGTCACCGGTTCACTGTCATCACCACTTATGTCTACCATGTTTTGCTAGGTTACTGTCTTTATTTGTGTTTTCCCGACGTATGAGAGGGCCTCCCCCTGAGTTAGTTAGGAGTGCTTATCTTAGGTTAATTTGCATAGTCGTAGCCGTGGAGCAACATAGGCCTAACCCCGAGAGGGTCTATGCTTGCATAATTATCAATAATCCGGTCGATACTTCGAAGATTAGGATACAGGTACGGTCTGTTCCGAACTATAGGTACATAAATCACTAATCGAGTGAAATTGCGAGGGTTAGGGCTACAGTAGGGTATCAGTAGAGCCTGTACTTAGGACCTTTCCTTCCGGTAGCTTAGAACGCGGGGGTTATTTTAAGTGTTTCGTTTCAGTGACGGACCAACGAGGGTCGTTACGTTTCAGGGGCACTCGGTACGTAGGACTTTTTGTAGTCACCGAGGTTGCATTCCGTTTCAGTGGAGCCCGTACGTGGGGCATTCCGTTTCAAAACTTTGCTGAAGGGCCGTGATTGCAGTGCTATATTTATGACAAAATGATGCCTTTACCTTGAGTTTATATACTAAAATTGAAGATTTTTTTTATAGCAAAATGAGAACCTTTATTTGCTATTTCTCACGGTCTCTAATTATAACTGTAAAAGGATGAATATTAATAAATAAAATGTTTAAATGTCTGGTGGTCCACCCACCTAGAATGGCGGCTGAGAACTTGGCTATTCCCTCGCCCAGCCTTGCGGCGGGATGCAGCAACATGGCCGACATCATCTCGGCCAGTACGACGGTGGGCGTTACCTCCAGAGCCGGGTCCATCATCTGCGCGGTGTAATACTTGTGACACTCGTCCGCGTCGGAGCGCAGCAGCGACACTACGTACTCGTACAGAGAGTACGTAGCGGGGGCGCGACAAGACAGCGGGATGGCGTCCAGGCGCTTCAGGGTGGTGTACTGTTTGATCTCCGACATCTTCAAGCATAGGAGACAGTGTTAGTACTAGAGGCGTGTGAAACTAGCATACCTAGCCTAAATAAATAAATAAATTCGTACCGTATTGTGCCCAATATAAGCCTACCCTGAATATAAGCCGACCCCCTAACTTTTCTTGTTGTAATATAAATAAAACAATGCATAAGCATATGCATATATATATAAGCTTGTAAGGGACTTTCACACTTAAATAATGAAAAAAGGGTAGGCTTATATTCAGGACAATACGGTATTTAGTTAGAGTCTACCCACTTAGTCATATAAGTGATTTTCAGTGGGGGACAGTAAATCAAAGCGACCAAGCCAACCATGTAGGCCCCCATGCAATCGACAAGTGAGCGATGACCAACCAAAGATCAATATTCTTTAATAGGAAATATAATAATCAGTGGTATGGACAGTGCGAACACCCGCGGATCAACGCTTGAATCAACAAGGCCGATTCAGAACAACTTTGAATTCATTATGTACCTTGTTTCTAGGACGGCTCCAAAGTCACCGTTTACTAATTCCTAAGACAAGAACTGATGGACTTGCAGAAGTTAAAAAACTTGTGCCTATAACGGGAATCAAACCCTAGACCTTCTGCATTGGAAGCAGGTAGGCTAACCACTAATCCAATGAATCGTCAATTTACCAATTTCTTTTAAATTAAGAGCAAATAAAGTAGGGGTGGGACAGTGTACGCGTGTACGTGTTTTTAAAGGTGTTTACGTTTACTGTTACTCTAAACGCCTATTAAGTAAAGTTATGTGTTGTTTGTTGTTATGGTTGGTTGTGTGCAACCGACCAATGGCTGTCCATAAGTTTGCGGCTGGGGTCTCTTTATCCCTTGATATTTATGTGATTGCTGTTGCACAGCTGTCCTAGGTAAAGGTTGGACACTACACTACTAAACATAATATATTATATACATTCATTTTTTTAAGCTATCCAAAAACAAACACACACTTATAGCCAAGAGTGTATACTTAGGAAAGTACACGCATTGGCCCATCCCTACTATAAAGCAAATTTTATAGCATAACATAATGTCTGGTACTTACCGGTACAGTATGTTCGAAAACCATCAAATACTAGCGGTTTCTTACACTATTTATTAGGGTAAAAGGATAATTTTTCCTCCAATGCTATTTAGTGCTTAATAATGGACAGTCAAATATGGCATTTTTTAGGAAATGCCAACAATGGAAAAACCCAAATTCCGGGTAAATGCAAAATCCGATTTCGCAGACTTGATTTTTTAAAAACCTCTTGGAAGCTTTCATGAACCCCATACAAAAGTCCTTTTGTATTTCAATCGATTTCTCACGGATTTACCAGGCATTGTTTGATGCTGGGCATGAAAATTAGGAAATTATCTGGTACTCCAATGAGCAACATATAAACCACGATTTTGTGACGTAACCTTTGCCCCTACCAAAACTATAGAAGATACCTTTTTGTAGGGAATAGAATAAGGAATATTTTTGCCATTGAAACATTTTGTCTATCTCCAACCAATATGGAGATATTCGATAATCAACACTTTTGGCCGCCATTTTCCAATATGGCGGCCGAAGCTCCAGTCGGATTGTAGGGGAGTTTCAGTATGTTCATAAGTATCATTTAAGGAAGGTCTCTGCAAAAATTCAGCGACATCGCATTTTTTTCCTCTAAACGTCAATATCAGATCTTATTTGACAGGATTAAACAACAATGCCAGACGAATATTGAAGTTTGGCCGAATCGTTTTTAAGTTTTAGTAGGGCACATGATTGAGTAATTCTGTTGGAGCCTTACTTGCAAGATAATACCTAAAAAAAGTGTTCTGTATGTGCTCTTGATTGGCCTATTCAATCCCAGAGGTAACTAACTAAAACCATCCTTCACCCGAGTCTTTGATACAAGGGTTGTAGAAGGTTTCAAGTTAGGTATGCCTACAGGGATAGAAGATTCAGGAGACTATGTTTGTTTTCAAAGTCTTTTTCTATCATTCTCTTCTCTAGATTAAGACATATGATGTAATTTCTATTCTTCATTCTTCACCACTCATCATCTTTCAGTAAGTAATTTCATATTGAAAAACTCCATGTCTGATTCACTTGAGTCGAACCCATGTCTCTTGGTTCCAAATGCTTCAGTCTTGTGTCCCAGGCGTATGAGCCACCGCGGTCAGAACATTCACTGGATGAGCACAGTGGGTGACAGGTCACAGTACAAGAGTATCACACCCACTAAGTCCCCACAGGCAGGGCTCGTGTCAAAGACATTCCTACGTCATGCGTGAGTCAAGGACAGCCGCAACAAGCCATGCATGTTTCTGTGCATGTTGATCGCGCGATGTTGAACACAGCATTTTTTTAACTGTTTCGGGCGTAAATGAGTAAATTAGTGTTTCAAAACTCAAATAACAAAGAAACTTGAGGTCTTTTGCAGGTTAATTACAACATATCAGTCTCGGATTGCATAGCCAAGCTCGATGATTGATTGGGTGATTGATTGGATATTGCTTTACGTCTCATATTAATGCACTTCAGCTATTCGAGACGATGAGTGGTGATAGATGAGGATGAAGTATGAACAGAAGGGAGGATGTGAAACCCAGTACCGGCACGTAGCCTACTTTTTCGAAATGTACCAAGGAGACCAACGGCTTAAACGTCTTATCCGAAAGGACGGTGTAACCTTGACAGTCATATAGGTTCCTCCACTAACCCGGACTGCCGAGCAGACGTCGAGGAGAACGAAACCGTTACACTAGCTCTCGAACCCTCCATCTGCTCTAACTAGCGGTATACGTGAGTTTCAGGGCATAGCGGTCACCCACTCTACCCCTGACCACGCCCGAGGTTGCTTAACTTCGGTGTTTGAGTGGGAACCGGCTAAACGACCGCGACTTAACCGCTCATTTGTTGTTCTTGTTACTAAAATATAGTGGTTATTAAGTGTTAAACGCACAACTAATATACTTATATAAATACAAGTTGAATCAATTTGGATAGAGTCAACAGCTTACCTGAGTTGTAAAGATGGCTACTGGTACCATATTGGATCACAAATAAAAATATAATCACCAACTGTAATCAATAAATAGTCACGAGACGTTTTGGCTTCCCCGTCTTGAGTCGTTCTGGTCCAAGGAGTAATTGAGTATGAGATATTCGTGTGGCCTGGGGCAGGGGGCAGAAGAAGATGTGGACGTGAGAGGTGGCTAGAGAGAGTCTCGCCTTTACGTGTACATGGGTGTGTTATTTATTTATTTATTAATGGGCCGATAGGGGAGAGATAACGTATTCCAAAAGGATAAGTTTTCTCAAAAACGATAACAGGAAGAACATAAAGGTGACGGAACATCAAAATGACGTAAAAATATATGAGAAACAAAAGATTATGATAAACTAGGAAGAGCCTGATGGGCTTCTTCCTTTCCGTCTAGATACTAAACACAAAAGAGAAAATAACTTAGGCCTTCAAAAAACAATATCAGGGTTTGGGGTACAAACACTTATCGGTCACTAAAGAAACAGAAGGTCTTTACTGGGTCAGTGCCTGAGTAAAGAGGAGCTCCCCATCAAGGACGGAGCAGAGCGCCTCTCTATCACTTCACTTTGCCTCAAAGCCGTCTATCGTCCCTCGCCCAAGGTGCCAAGCATACTCCTTGTGGAGTCGGGACTTCAGACGGGCTTTGAGGGCAACTTCGTAGGGAGCAGGCACCCTGCTATCCTTGAAGTAGCAGACCAGGAGCCTGTAGACCGCGCTCTTGGCCAACACGAGAACGAAATTATAGCAAGATCGATTTGGGTGAAAGAGGATGATTTGTCGGGCCAGAAACCGACGTACAAAGTGCACAAGTGTGTGTGGGTGCGTGCGAGCGTGCGTGTATTATTGAATGCGATTATCTGTGGGGTTGTGTGGTATGATCCCTAACTATAATGAATACAGATTTTTAATGCTTTCGTGGCCCGAAGCATAGACATCCTATATAATTGGCTAGACCAGCAGTCGGTGGTCCACTTCCGGTACAATTAGAAGCCATCTTAAAATGACAGTTTACATGTTAATCAAATGGGAGCGATTTGTGGCCAAATAGTTCTCAAGATTGCCGCCAGGTTGACAGGTAAGCATACTAGCCTTTAACACCAAATGATTACTAAATTCCCTTATGCAATCACTTCGTATTGTTTCTTTTGTTTAATACCATGCTGCACAAGCTAAAACCATATCAAACAATCCAGTAAAATACTTTATTGCATTAAAAAAGCATAAATTAAAACACCAAATCGCCATCTTGAAATGGGCCGGTTGAGTCTTCAATTTGCTACGCTCGCACCTGTGCGGAGGTATAGGAGACTGCTAATCTAGCCTACTATAGGGGTTTAATTAATATCAATGCTTTCAACTCACAACCCATGACGTTTTAAACGATACCGTTCAAGAATACCAATTCCTTCGAAAACGAAAACGACTTCGTTTTCAAATTGCGTTTTCAACTCATCTCCCACGAACTCAAGAATTGGGGTTTCGAGTTTCAAGATCCTCACTCGCCGCGAGTGAGGATCACGTTTCATCCGGCTCCACAAATAAATTAGGAAATAACTGTGAATTATGTAATTCTGGGATAAGAAAAGGTGTAAAGTGCATTTCGTGTGACAACATTGTTCATTCAAAGTGTTTAAAACCTACGAAAAATTGCGTCGGTGACAGTAATTCACAAAAAACAGACTGGGTGTGTTCGTACTGTACGGGTGCTGTGAACAACGTGGGTAATGTGGTGAAAGATCTGCCTGCTGCTGCCATCCCCGCGGACATTCAAGAACAGTGTGCTATGTTAAAACGTGAAAATTTCTTTTTAAATAAATTAGTGGCGAGCATGGAGAGAGAGAGTGAGCTCAAAGAAGGAAAAATTAAGATCTTAGAAGCTGAGATCAAGAATTTGACCCAAGACAATGGCAAATCACAGTCGCTCAATTGGGAAACTGTATCAGTAAGTAGGCCTACTATTTATAATAAACAGTATAGTGATATCGTGGCTCGTAGCAATCCAAGTGAGAAATCAACTTCTCATAAACCAGCGATTGTTATAAAACCTAAGGAAAAAACGCAGAACAGTGATATGACTAAAAAGGCTATAAAAGACAGTATTAAGCCTGAGACCATGAAGTTAGGAGTATACATGATGAGAGGAGGTAGGGACGGAGGCGTTGTCATAAGCTGTCAGGACGAATCTACGCTTAACACGTTACGAGATACTGCTCAAGATGCACTGGGTGGTGATTATAGTGTGGAATGTCCACGTAAACGTAAACCTCGGCTTATGATTACTGGCGTTGACGTGGCATCAGCGACTGATGACGGTGACTTGAAGGCAACGATTGTAAATCAAAACAATCTAGATGCGCTGACTACGGATATGCGAGTTGTATACAAGGGAAGAGAAAACAAGTTTGGACTGATAAATATTGTGATCGAAGCTTCTCCAGATACAAGAAAGTTACTTCTTCGCGATAATAAACTTAATATTGGATGGAGAAGATGCAACATTAAAGACTATGTTTATATTAAACGTTGTTATAAATGCCAGGCGTTCGGCCACTTTGCTAGTTGCCAACGTGACGAAGTATGCGGTTTCTGCGGCGGCAAGCACACATATTCCCAATGTACAAGTGACGTGGCTTTATGCGCAAACTGCAGTAAGGCAAACGTGTCAAACAATCTTAAGTTTGACTGCAGACACGAGACAAACAGTAGTGAGTGCCCATCATACCAACGCTTGTTCAACTCCGAGCTGCAAAAAGTCGATTATACAACTCAATGACTAGGGAGTAAGGAAGTGGTCGAAACTCATCATGAGCATCCATTGGCAAAGTCTTTTGTGTGTAGTGATAAACCCAACTCAGGCAACAAACAGCAAGAAAGAAGTCTGGCAACTCTACGAACTACAGTGATACCTATTGCAGGGTCTGTTGTTACTCCACTGGACTCTAACCCGGAAAGTAGTTGCACTCCTAGTGATAAGCAACGACTGCTAATTATGTACACAAACATTCAGTGCCTACGTAACAAGGTCGATGAACTAGAATCATACACTTTATCCCAACCTTGTGATATAATCTGCTTGTCGGAACATTGGTTGACGGAAGAACAGGTCCCTAGTGTGCACATACTAGGGTACAATCTGGTAAGCTGTTTGTAGTGTTTTTACACCTTTATAACTCCAATAACTAGGCGGGGAAGGTTTTGTTTACAACAGCTTTATTTACGCCATCATGATCAGAGAGTGAACTAGGTCAGAGCCTTCTAAAGATACATACATGTTGATACAATGTAAGCCTAAGGTGGCGGTGCACTTTAGGCGGTGATTACAAATCACTACATCTCCCTTTTCTTTTTTAATAAGAAGATTCTTAGATCTCTTAGTTATTATGAGAATAACATAAAATAGAGAATGAGGTAACTCAACGTTTAAACCTTCTAACTTATTTTTCTAACAATGCAAAGAACGTACTCTACTTGTTTAAGATAATGCAAAGAATATAATAAATCTAATTTAAACATAGAGTACTCAACTTAATTAAGGTAATGTAAGGAATATTAAAACCTAATTTAAATATACTCAACTTAATTAAGGTAGGTAATGCAAAGATTATAATAAATCTAATTTAATGTGAAGAACAGAAATAACTCATAGGTTCATCTTCTGTGTTTGGCTTGACCCTCCTGCCGGAACGAGTGGTCTTTTCCGTCTGGCTTCCAACTTCCGTCTGGGGCGGGGCCAAACTCTTTCTCGGAGACACGGGCTGCTCGGGTGGCTCACCTGGTAACTCCAAGGGTCCATTTGTAGGTCCAGTTGTACTGTCAAGTGACTGTCTAGAAACAGCAACTGGAGGTTGGTTAGAACTAGGAATGGATAAGGAATTGTCCTGAGAATTGCTGTAAGGAGGAATGAATGGATATGGCATTTGTTCTGGGCTGTGGATTTTGCCTGTTGGGATTAGGTGGAACCGGTTTCGTCGTATAACTCTTCCTGCAGATTTCAGGAGGTAGGATCGAGGTTCTTCTGTCTTTTTGATGACTTTCCCATATCTTTTTAGGTCTGTTATCCACACTTCTTCTCCTTGTTGTAGTTCAGGAAGCTCTACTGCTTTATGCCGAGAGTCATGATTTTTCTTTTGTCTCTCTTTCAGCTCCCTATCTTTCTCTCGAAACTTCTTTAAGTCCGGCCATTTTGGCTCCAGAGATGATGGATGTGTTGGGATGTTTGTTCTTAATTTCCGACCGAAAAGTAGTTCGGATGGACTGTATCCCGACTCTAGCGGTGATGTGCGATATGCAAGTAAGGCCAAGTTAGGATCCTCTACCTTGCTCTTCTGCAGAATCATTTTCACCGACTTTACACTGGCTTCGGCGAACCCGTTGCTTTTTGCGTATCTTGGGCTGCTTGTTGTCAGTGTAAATCCATATTGTTTTCCAAATTCTCGGAATTCTTTACAATCAAATTGACTTCCATTATCTGCACGGAGGATCTTGGGTATACCAAATCGTGCAAATATCCCTTTAATCTTATTTATGATGTGCATTGAAGTCATGTTCTGAAGTAAGACCACCTCCGGATATCGTGAGAAATAGTCTTCTACTGTAAGGTAGTTACGTCCTTCAATAGTGAGAATATCAGCTCCAACACACATCCACGGTCCTTCAGGTAACACTGTACTGATCAGGGGTTCCACAGGGTTGCTTCTGTGTTCAATACAGGTCTTGCACTTAGATATCAGTGTCTGAAGGTCTTCATTTATGGTTGGCCACCATACAGACTCCCTCGCTCTGCGACGACATTTTGACACTCCCAAATGTCCCGCATGTAGTCTTGTTAGAATCTCTTGGCGCATGCTGACTGAATTAGTAATCGATTTCCTTTCAAGATTAGGTCATCCGCAATCACTAATTCATCCTTGTATTTTGCGTACTGCGAAAATTGAGGATTCTTTCTTGCCTGGTTCGGCCAATTATCAGTTATGAAACCTTTCAAGGTTACACAAGTATTGTCTGCTTCTTGCTGCACTCTAATCTCTTCGATCTTCGAGTCTGTAGCAGGCAAGCTAGCTATGATGCTGTGAACATAGGCTTCGACTGCTTCTTCTAGAAACTTGTCTTCGTTGTTCATTATACCACGTATCGGGTCTCTGGAGAGAGCATCGGCAGTGTACATTTCTTTGCCTGGTATATACTTGATGTCGTAATCGAACCTAAGCATTCTCATTCTGAGCCTTTGAAGTCTAGGAGTCATTTCTGCTATTGGCTTAGATCCAAATAGCGTGATGAGAGGCTTATGATCCGTGTTTATTTGGAACTTCATCCCGATGATGTACTCGTAGAAACGTTCACAAGCATATGTGATCCCGAGTGCTTCTTTTTCTATTTGGGCCCATCTTCCCTCTGTAGGAGTCAAACTTCTTGACGCGTACATGACTGGCCGCCAAGAATCATTCTCTTTTGCTCAAGAACGGCACCTAATCCATATGATGAGGCATCAGATGTAACACGAGTTTTCTCTATTAGGGTTGTACATTGCCAGTGTTGGTGTATTGGATACCAACTCTTTCAACTGCTGGAACGCATGTTCTTGTTGAGGTCCCCAAATCCAATCGTTCTTCTTGCTCAATAGATCTCGCAATGGTTTGGTTAATTCGGCTACGTTTGGAAGAAACTTCAACAGAAAGTTGATTGTGCCTAGGAATCGGCGAAGTTCTTCTACGTTTTCCGGATTCTTCATGGCTTTTATAGCCTCCACTTTGGATGGATCTGATTTAATGCCATCTTTACTGATTATATGTCCTAAGAATTGTACACTAGGAACATTAAATTGGCATTTACTTTTATTTAGAGTTATGTTTTCCTCTTCTAGTCGCTTCAGAACAGCATCTAGGTTTTCGTCGTGCTCTTTCTGTGTGCGACCATAGACCAAAATGTCATCTATGTGGTTGCACACACCTTTAAGACCTTCTAGTACCTGCGTTATCTTCTTTGATAGTGCTCAGGCCCTGAGCAAATACCAAAAGGCATTCGATTGAAGAAATATCTTCCTTGCGGTGATATGAAGGTGGTCAGTCTTGCCGACTCTTCCTTTAGAGGAACCTGATAGAATCCCTTACTTGCGTCAAGTTTCGAAAAGTATTTGGCGTCTTCGATTTGCGCTAGCGTTTCTTCAATAGTTGGCAGTGTATGTCGTTCACGGCGAATGCTTTTATTTAATTCGGTGTAATCGACACATATGCGCACACCTTTATCGGGTTTGGGAACCACGACTAATGGGGCGCACCAATCAGTAGGTTCTTCGACTGGCGTAATTATACCATCCTGAACCATTTTCTCTAGTTCTTCTTTGACTTGTTGTAAAATAAGTTAGAAGGTTTTAAACGTTGAGTTACCTCATTCTCTATTTTATGTTATTCTCATAATAACTAAGAGATCTAAGAATCTTCTTTGACTTGGCCTCAAAGTGGTAGAGCAATCCGCCTAGGAGCTGCTACGGCATATGGCACGGCATCCTCTCGGAGCGAGATTGAAAATTCATGTTTCATTTTCCCCACCCCGTTCGTAACTTAGGGTATTTTATCCAGGGGATTTGGTTTTAGACTCTGCTGGTCTCCGCTGCTGGTGGCGGTTGACAGACTTTGTACTAAGGTAAGTAAGCCTAGAGCTTGAATGGCTGGTCGCCCTAATAGTGGTTCATGCACGCTTTCACAGATAAACATATCCTGAGTGGAGGACTGCTTCTTCCACTTGAGGTCCGAGCGTATTTTTCCGATTACCTGCAATGGTTGACGTCCAGGTCCAAAAAGTTGCTTAGACGTAGGCCTAAGTTTAGTATCCTTCATTTGTTCAAATAACTTTTTGGGGATAACTGTCACGTCGGCACCCGTATCCAATTTGAATTGTACTCTAGTGCCCTGAACATTCATAACGACAAGCCATTGGTTAGAATTCTCTAACTCAACTTTCCCAATGAACGCGTCATCGGAATTATCTTGGCCTACTACCTCCTGCACATGCTTTGATCGACAGACTTGTGCCCAGTGTCTCTTCTTGCCACATTTGTGACAAGTGCATCCTTTGCTGGACATACGTCGAAAGAATGCAGTGGGGATTTACCGCACCTCTCACATCTGTCGGACTGCTGCTGGCCTTGACTAAACTTAGTTTTAGGCCTAGGCCTAGGATCTTTTGACTCTTTACAAGACTTATTCCAAGGTCTACTTTGTTTATTCTTACCGTTTTCAACCGCTGCGATTTGTTCATTCGTGGGTGGTCGCACTACGATTGTTGGCCTCGTACTGACTCCCGCTGAGTTTGCCCTATCGACTACTTTTTCTAGTGTAAGATTTGGTCCATTTGGAGCTCTTCACTAAGTCTAGCATCACGCATGCCAACAACTATGCGGTCTCTAATGAACTCATCCCTGAGTTCATTGAACCCACAGTGCTGGGACATGCTGTGTAAGTCTGTGACAAACACACTCATAGGCTCACCCTCAGCCTGAACTCGCCTATAGAATTTCACCCTTTCATATATTACGTTTTTCTTAGGTTCAAATCTATTATGGAACTGGGCTTTCACAATGTCATATTTTTTTAGGTCATCTGTTGAAAGTTTGAAGCTAGCCAGAATATCATCTGCATCTCATCTCCTATTGTGTAAATAAACATATCTACCTGTTCTTCCTCTGTTTTGAGATGGAGGCCAGAAGCTTTTCTAAACCTCTCCCATCTCTGTGACCATTTTAGCCAAGTGGATGGCTGTGCAAAATCAAAGGAAGCGGGTGGACTGACCTGGTATGTTGTTCTAGGCCTAGTTGATGACCGCTGCTGCAGTTTCAGTTACTTCTCCTCCTGGCATTATGAATTTGTTTTCCCTTGACTGTTGATAGTAGTATTTTAGTAGGCCTACTCACACTTTTCAAGTACTTCTGACTACCATGTAGTGTTTTTTACACCTTTATAACTCCAATAACTAGGCGGGGAAGGTTTTGTTTACAACAGCTTTATTTACGCCATCATGATCAGAGCATGGAGTTATAAATAGTACTGGCGTACTGGAGGCGCAGGTGTGTGGTCGGCGGTGTACAAGTTAGCACTTCAAATTGGCAGACATTTTGATTGTTTACTTTGGTAACCAAGGTAACCTAGGGCCTACCACAGTTCATGGTAGCAAAGTTTAACCTGCTAGTAGTGGTTATAGCAATCAAAATGGCGAATAGGCTCAAACAAACAAACACGATCGTGGACGTGCTGTTCCATTTGAGCTAGACCTCCTTATCATCCAACTCCATGATCAGAGAGTGAACTAGGTCAGAGCCTTCTAAAGATACATACATGTTGATACAATGTAAGCCTAAGGTGGCGGTGCACTTTAGGCGGTGATTACAAATCACTACACTGTTTTTGTCGAAAAGATTAAAAAACGTGGAACTTTAATCTTTGCTAAAGATGGCCTGCAAGCTAAAAAGCTGGATAGCTTTGATAAGTTGTGTACAGAAAAAGTGTTAGAGTGCAGTGCCATAGATTTTTATTCAGAGTGTGGAAGGTTTTTAATTGTTTGTATATACAGGTCGCCATCGTCGAGTTTCGATATTTTTTATAACAAGTTACAAGAAATCTTAAAAATCATAACATTAAAAAAGTGTAAATCAATAATTTGCGGAGATTTTAATGTGAATTTTGCTGAAAATCATCTCATAGTAATTCTTTAACAGATCTGTTTTTATCTGAAAACTTTAAAGCCTCTGTCACCGTGCCAACGAGGATTTCAAAAACTTGCAGCACGTGCATAGACAATATTTTTTCAAATATTGAAAGTGACATATCTGAAACCGATGTTTTGTGACTATGGTCTGTCAGACCACTGTATAATTAGGCATGCTGTGAAGTTAAACGTAATGCCTATTAGAGAAGGTACTGATAAAGAAACGAGACAATTTAGTAATCATAATATTTACAAATTCATCGCTTACATGAGGGAGGTTAATTGGGAACCTGTTTTTGCTTTAACATGTGTAAATATTATGTTTGATTCATTCATGAGTATATTTATGCAAGTGTTTAATCGAGCATTCCCCTTAAAAAAAGTTAAAGAAACCGTTAAAACAAAAAGGAACTTGGTATACAAAAGACTTGTTATTCACTGTCACTGCAGGTAAAAAATGCAATATTTAAAATCCAAGGGCCCAAAAAAGATGTAATTTAGATATGTCGTATTACCTAGAAATTAAAAAATTGTACAGAAATAGTATTATGGAGGCCAAGCGAATTTACTTTGAGAACTATCTGGCTAATGCTAATAACAAATCTAAAGCCGCATGGGATGTTATTAATACTTTCTGGCGGTAACAGGAGGTCACCCTTGGACATAAACATAACAAAACGATTCAACCCTTATTACTTCGCAGGAAATGGTAGCAGATATGTTCAACAAGCATTTTGGCACTAGTGTGGCTGAATTGAGAAAGTCACTGCCGTCGAATAACAGCACCTCAAATGTGTACAATAAACCTGGCACATACAATATCCAACCTAAATCTTCACGAGTCCATAATCCGATCAATGCCATGTTTGTCAGGCCTATACGAAAACAAGAGTTTTATGATATTGTGGACAAAGTTAGTAAGAAAAAGTCCTCTGGCTTAGATAGTATTCCTTGTAATATCTTAAAACATGTGAGCGTTTACATTGCGGTTCCACTCATACACATTGTTAATGAGTCATTTATTCAGGGCAAATTTCCAGATGCTTTAAAAAAAGCTAAAGTGGTCCTATATTTAAGAAAGGTGACAGAACTAAGTTAAGTAATTATCGTCCTATATCATTACTTTCTGTGTTTTCAAAGATTTTTGAAACTGCTATGAGTAATAGATTAATCTCTTTTCTGACAGTCATTCGCTATTAAACGAGAGCCAGCATGGTTTTGTGAAGGGGAGGTCCACTACGACCGCACTGTGTGATATTATCTCTCATGTAATTGAGGCCATTGACAAACGCAAACACGTGATAGGTTATTTTATGACTATTCTAAAGCATTTGACAGTGTCAATCATGAAATGCTTCTTAAAAAACTTGAACACCTGGGAATTGCGGGGAAACCTCATTCCTGGATAAAATCGTACCTAGAAGATCGTAGCCAAATTGTTGTATATCTGGTAAATTAGAAACAACTTTTTCAAAAGAAGTGAAGTTAAGTTTAGGCGTACCGCAAGGCTCGGTGCTATCACCTTTGTTTTTTATCGTTTTCATAAACGACTTGACAGATTTGGTAAATATGGGTAAAGTTACTCTATATGCAGATGATTCGAATGACTTAATTAGTAACCTTGATCTTGAGTCGTTGTATTCTGAAAGCAGGCTGGCTGCTAATCAAATGGTTGTATGGTGTGATGATAATGAACTTTTTATTAATGCTGATAAAACATTGTTGATGCAGTTTAAAACAAAACAAAAAAATATTGACAGAAGTCCTCTTGTTTATATTAAATCTCATTCTATTGTTGAGTTGATGTGACTAATTGTCTTGGTGTTTTTGTTGACAATGTGCTGGACTGGGGCATACACATTAATTATGCGAGTAAAAAACTTGCAGGAGGATGTTACCTTATTAAAAGACTGATGGATGTATGCAGTCTACGTGTTGTCAAATTAGTTTACTTTGCATATATCCAGTCCAGACTACAGTATAGGGTTGTCTGCTGGGGGTTGTCACCCCACACCATTAGACTTTTTAGACTACAAAAAAGGGCTGTACGGTATATGTCCCATGCTAGCAGTTATGCCCACTGCAGGGAGTTATTTAAAGACCTAGAGATTTTAACTTTGCCCTGCCTGTACATTTACAATGCAATTTTATATGTTTTTAAATAATGACAAGCTAACAACGACTAACGGTGATTGCCATGACCATTTTACTAGGAACAGAGACAATTTTAAAATTGGAGAGCATCACTAAACCTATCTTGTATGCGACCTGATATCTCAGGCGCTAAATTATATAACAAGCTGCCCAAATACTTAAAGAAGAACAATGTGATAAGTTTTAAGACTGAACTGAAGAGATTTTTAACTAACAATCCGTTTTATTCTGTCAATGAATACCTGACATCTTAAATCTTTGTTGACTTGTTTTTCTTGTATTGTATTGTAGTGCTTACTCTTTGTGTGTTATATTGTTGACCTGTCCAATATCATTGTAATGATCAATTAAGGACCAATAAATATATTATTATTATTATTATTATTATTATTATTATTATTATTATTATTATTTATTATGATTATTATTATTATTATTATTATTATACCGTCGTTATACCATGGTTATACCACCTATACCCAGGATGTACATGAATCCGGGTCTAGATATTTTACATCCTATATTGGTACTGCTAATACCATAGAATTTAAATCAACTTTGATAAAAATATTATATTTTAGCAAATAATTTTGTAATGGAACTTGAAAAAGTAA
Organism: Sweltsa coloradensis; assembly: GCA_024449915.1. Classification (NCBI taxonomy): domain Eukaryota; kingdom Metazoa; phylum Arthropoda; class Insecta; order Plecoptera; family Chloroperlidae; genus Sweltsa; species Sweltsa coloradensis. Next base: position 74,170 of record JAMZAV010002209.1, read on the forward strand.
TGAGATAACACACATAACAAAAACTTGTAGAAATACAGCCAAACCTTACACACTCAAAAGGAATGAGATCTAAAAAAGGGCCAAGCTCATCTACCCTTCCACATAAACGTACAGTGTCCCATAACAGCATCCTCGAAAAGCTTGGCAAAATAGAATTTGCATGTTATTACGTTTAAATTAATTAGAAAAAAAGAACTTGGATAAACTATTACGTTAAATTAATAATCGCAAATTCTTTTTTGCCAAGCTTTTCGAGGATGCTGTTATGGGACACTGTACGTTTATGTGGAAGGGTAGATGAGCTTGGCCCTTTTTTAGATCTCATTCCTTTTGAGTGTGTAAGGTTTGGCTGTATTTCTACAAGTTTTTGTTATGTGTGTTTTACTATATACAGACAGTAAATATCCATTACATACTCACATTCATAGATACATACCTATTCTAAAGATTAGCACTTGTTTTTAAGCGAGCGAAGCGAGCGTTTCCATTTGACTCTGCCGGAAAAATTAGTCACTGTTTTTTTTTTTTTTTTTTTTTTTTTTTTTTTTGTTTGTATGTCTTGCCATAACGTTCGAACGGAGGCTCGGATCGAGTTGAAATTTTGACCATCCACAAGCTTCGTTCTCGATTGAATGCCATTAGTTTTGTGGAAAAATCGTTCAAAAAGTTAAAAAGTTACATTAAAGTTAATCGAAAGTTTTTTTTTCAAACTAAACGGACACAAAATCTGAGGTGGCCAAATCATTTAGAATGTCCGTCCGGTCACGAATATGTTAATTTTATTTTGATCCGATAAGTAGTGTAGATGGAAATTACATTATAACAAACTACCGTTACCATGGCAACGGAAAGTCGAGCAGCTATTTTGGCTCATGATAGCGGTCGAACGGAGGTTCGGATCGAGTTGAAATTTGGACCATCCGCAAACTTCGATCTGAATTGAATGCCATTAGTTTTGTGGCAAAATCGTTCAAAAAGTTAAAAAGTTACATTAAAGTTAATCGAAAGTTTTTTTTCAAACTAAACGGCGACAAAATCTGAGGTGGCCAAATCATTTAGAATGTCCGTCCGGTCACGAATATGTTAATTTTATTTTGATCCGATAAGTAGTGTAGATGGAAATTACATTATAACAAAAGTAACGTTACCATGGCAACGAAAACTCGCACGAGGTTCGCACTATGCACTGCCACCTAGAAGTAATCAAAATACTATCGAGGAAGCAGTGTATTATTTGTTACGTTTTCCCAAAGAAATGATGTCAAGGTCCCCTAGATGGCGGTGGATTTTATCCACAAATTAAAGGTTTACCCAAATAGGCCTACATTGGCAATAAAAATAATATTGGAAACATGACCCCGTGGACAGCGAATGTCGCAAATTTTACAATTTTAATAAATTGCAATGTGGGTCTAGAGCTATAGCACGTGCTCGCTTATCAACGCGTCCAACAGAGCGTTTCCTAGTTTAAAATACACACAGTTTAAAATTCCTCCATTGAGTATAGTACTTTGTTTATCAAGAATTCTTTCAACTTAACTTTAAAATTGTCCTTTCTGTTAGCTAAACTTTTTAGATTATCAGGTACCCTAGTTTGTTCCACAATTTTGACCCTATATGCACTGGTGCTTGTTCATACATTTTTTTATTATGATGGTGGCTGTAGAAGTTGCCGTTTTGACGTGTATTGTATTTGTGTACTATGTTGCTTCTTTCTGCTATGTACTGACCATAGTTGTTAATATATATAATTACATTGTATATGTATAGGCCATAGAGTGTTAAAGTATTTAATTCTTTGAAGTATCTCCTACATGAATCCCTACGTTTCAGCTTACATATTACTCTTATTGCTCTCTTCTGTAACTTAAATATTCTGTTTGTGATGGTATGTGATGCGTTTCCCCAAGCTATAATACCATATGCTAGATGGGATTCAATTAGGGCATAATATGTTGTTAATAACAGTGTTCTATTGCAGTAGTGGTTCATGGTTTTGAGCACATAAATCCCAGTTCCAAGCTTTTTGGCCAGTATTTCTGTGTGAGTCTTCCAGGAAAGTTTGTCATCTATATTAAGCCCTAGGAATTTAGCATTTTCGATTTGTTCAATTAATGATTTATTTATTATTACATTGATCGTGTCTGGTATACTATTTTTTTATTCAAAGATCATGTAATTATTTTATCAGCATTAAGAATTAATTCATTGTCTTCAAGGTTTTGGGCTATTCCATTCACTGCTACATTAGTCTCAATTTCTAACTTTCTTATGTTCCCTATCTGCTAGGGATTTTGTTGAATCATCTGCATATAGTACGATTTTGTTATTAATTTCAGTGTACTTTTGAGCTATGCAATTGATATAAATATTAAATAGTAGTGGGGCCAGAATTGATCCTTGCATTACTCCACGAGGAATTTTTACTTCATTCGAGACGTATGCTTTAATTTTGCCTTGAGCCTGTTTTTTATTTCTACATATTGTGTTCTTTTTGTGCAGATATGTTTTAATCCATTGTAATGCAGTTCCCTGAATGCCATAATTGTATAGTTTATTTATCAGAATGTCGTGGTTAATGCAGTCAAAGGCTTTGGTTAGGTCCATAAAACAGCTATGACTACCTTGTTTTCATCTCTTTCTTTTAGTACAAAGTTTAAAAAGTCTGCTAGGGCCCGTTGTTGTCGATTTCTCTTTGCGGAATCCATTTTTGTTCTGTTGCCATGATACTATTGGCTTCCAGGAACTCTCAAAGCCTTAAGTCTACTATTTTGTTCATATATTTTAGAGATGCTGGTTGTATGGCAATGGGTCTGTAGTTCCCTGGGTCGTTTTATCCCCCCTTTTGTAAATTGGAATGATTCTAGCTTTTTTGAGTGGCTGAGGAAAATTTTTTCCTGTTCTGAGTGAGTGGTTTGATTAAGTATGTTAGTGGTTTAAATAAATAAATAAATAAATTTTATTTAGAGTCTACCCACTCAGTTATATAACTGATTTTCAGTGGGGGACTTTAAATCAAAGCGACCAAGCCAACCCTGTAGGCCCCGACGCAATCGATGAGTGAGCGATAACCAACCAAGATCGATATTGTTAATAGGAATATAGCAATCAGTGGTATGGACAGTGCGAACACCCGCGAATCAACGCCAGAATCAACAAGGCCGATTCAGAACAACTCTGAAATTTATTATGTGCTTCGTTGCTAGGACGGCTCCAAAGTCACCGTTTACAAACTCCTAAGACAAGAACTGATGGACTTAAGTCCAAATCAGAAGTTAAAAACTTCTGACTGTAGCGGGAATCGAACCCTGGACCTTCTGCATTGGAAGCAGGTACGCTAACCACAAGACCAACGAGCCACAAGCACACATAGCAAGTTCGTTTACACAGTATTTTATTAAGGAGGTGGAGATTCCGTCATATCCTACTGATTTTTTGTTCTTCAACTTACGAATTATATTTTTGATTTCTCTAATATTTGTGGGTTTGAGTTCCATTATACGGTTTGTTATTGGTACTTCCATGTTGATATTGGTATTTGCATTGGAGTTTTTGGGTTCAGACTTTACATTACTATTTATTAAGTTTTCGGCTGCATTTGCCAGGTACTCATTTAATCTATTTGCAATTAGTTTTGGGCTTTTTATCAATTTCCCATCCATCATTAGTTCTATTTTATCTTCACCATTTGGTTGTTTTGATCCTCTTTCATTATCTATTATGTTCCAAATCGCTTTATTTTTATTTTTGGACTTCAGGATAGTCTGATTTATGAATTGAGCCTTTGTCTGTTTAACTGTGTGCTTATAGGTTTTCCTGATATTTTTTAACATGAGTTTCAGGTTGTGTTCCTCCTACCGTTTTAGATTGCCTATATAAGGTCCTCAATGCTGCCTTTTGATTTATAATATCTGTTGTTATCCATTTTGTTGTTATTTTTTTTTTTTCTGCATTACCGGTAATTTTATTGTTTTCCATGGGCAGGCTATATTGAAGTAGTGTTGTATTTTATTATTAAAAGCTAGATACTTGTCACTGTTTGACTCGTACTCATTTAGTACTGTCCAGTCTTCCTTACTAAATTTAAATTTTTTGAAATACTGTAGGTTTTTCTTCCTTCATGTCTCGTATTCGGGATTTTATAAAGTTGGCATTTCCCTTCGTGTTATAGGTTTTTTGATTAGATGATGTATCAGTACGTATATGAATTAATTGCGCAAGGTGGTCTGAGATAGCAGAGTCTATCACTTCTACCAGTAATTTGCTATCGCTCAGGTTACTTAATACATTATCTAGCAGTGATTCTCTGTTTGGCGTTATCCTGGTTGCTGATTTAACTTTATCTTCTAGATTGAATATGTTACATAGGTCGTATAACTGTTTTCGTTCATTACCATCAGTTAGTGTATCAATATTAAAGTCACCACAGAGTATGATATTGTCATGCTTTTTCATTATCACATCTAGTATTACAGTAAGGTTCTCAATAAATATTTTAATATTACCGGAAGGTGCCCTGTATAGTCCAATGATGATTACTTCGGTTGTTAAGTTGGTATATGAGCTTTGTGACAATAAGCTCTATATCTTTTTCTTGTGTTAACTTCTCACATTCTTTTTGATATATAACCTGGCTGTCTATGTGGCTATTTACCCATATGGCTACCCCACCCCCTCTGTAAGTTGATCTACTGTAACCTGCTACTAAATTGTACCCTTCTAATTTAAATTCTTTTATTTCATTCGCTTTTAGGGCATGCTCTGATAAGCACAGCACATGTGGGTCTAATTATTCCAATAGTATTTCTAGCTCTATTTTTTTGTTTGTTACCCACTGGATGTTTTGATGTAGTATTTTAATTTCTTTATTAACTAGACTTGTTTTTTGTATGGAATTGTAGGCGTTTGGAACCTTAGCTTGTAAATTTGGGTGCTTATTAGTACCATTCGGTAGTCCCACTAAGTTTAGCTGATCCAGACTGCTTGATACTGGTTGTGTATTATAATTTATTTGTGGGTGTATTACCTTTGTTCCTAATGCAATGTTCATTTGTTTGACCTAAGGTGTGTGGTTTGAGGTCGCACCTTGAGTGTTCTCTGGTTTCCCAGGTTATTTGTAATCCTTTTGGAGCCGTAGGCTCCGTATGGTTCACGTCCTCTCTTACTGTGAGTTTCCCTGGTTTGTACACATCATCATAACATTGAGCAACATATCACTCAATTTATGAGTACCTCTACGGTTCAGATGCAGCTTATCTTTACCTAAGTCTGAATTTAAGATAAACTTGTTTAGTTTCAACGAAAATCGCTCCTAATTTTTCACACACCCACTTATATTGTCATTTATCATATCAATGTTCCCCTTTTACTCACATCACCTCTGTACAGAAGGCTTGTCACAACAAAATTCGCATTTTTTTAAATCTCTTTTTACTACTTACTACAAGGTCATACATATCACCTGTGATTTCATCAAAAAACCTACATGATTTGACCATGTTTGTACCAACATGAATCGCCACTACCTTCACTCGCTCGTCTTCGACAGTCTTCTTGCACTCGATTCTTTTCCTTAGTTGACTCGGTAGAATCCCTGGACACGCTATGACTGTCGGTTTTGTCTTCTCATCAAGGCCAGCATAACTTTCTTCTAGATTTTTCACAATTGAATCTCCTACTACTATGAATTGTGATAGCACCCTTTCTTGCTTTCCTAGATGCTCCTTAAACTGGCGGTTACTATTGCACTGTGGTTGCTCCTGTTGCCATCTCTTTGGTTTATGGTTAGGTACCCTATTATTTGGCTTTGTCTTGTATTTTTTGCCTTTACCCAAAGATGGGAAGTCCTTTTCATCTAGGCCGCTGTCTGTATCCGACTGGGGAAAAATCTCCTGCAGCTGCTAGCGGAGCGTACCCATTGGCTGTAGGAATTATATTGTCCACGATTTCCTCCACAGACTCACATCCCGAGAGAAGTCTAGGCCCAGATGGATTGCTAGACTGAGGCCTGTCTTTGTCGACGTAGCCTTGGGGAGTAGTAGTAGTAGGCCTGTCTGTAGGCCTAGCAGGATGTGCAGGTTTGTAGTTTTGCATAGGCCTAGCAGACCTCGGCCTGAAAATGATAAAAGTAAATGACAATGTCTACAAAATAAAGCTATGAGAAAAGTTCTTAAATGTGGTTGATATACTAGATAGATAGATAGATAGATAACTTTATTCATCTTGACAGGCACATTGTACATGTTTGACTCCCGGAGGAGAAGGTGAATAGCCTAAGGTAACTTACAGATAAGTATATGTAATCCTAGTACTACAGAGTAATCATGTACATTAAGTAAATAAAGAAAATTATGAAAATAAAATAAATTAATACATTGTAATAATTGTAACATTGTGGACTGGAAAATCTACACTCAATGGTGGTAAGAATAATAATTTATATGATGTATCTAGTTACAATTGTTTGTGGATAAGCCAACATGTGGGAGGATAATATAAAAGTGGAATTTGAAAATAAGCAAGTTGCTTTTAATGATAATGACATTGATATAATATATTAATTTATGGAAGTATAACTGGAGAAGAGAATTGTTCAATGAGGTGATTTACAATTGGTACAAGATAATGGTACAGATGAAAGTATGAGACATAATGATATGGAGGCATATAACTAAAAAATAGTAATCATATGTTACAACTTACAATGTCAGTAGACTTTGAAACAGGACTTTAAAACAGGTGATATATCATTATTGCTGAATTTAGCTAGAATAATAATTGTTTATTATTTACATTGAGAGGTAGTCACTAACCGAGTAGAAGCTGTTTTCTGTGAGATATATTTTTAACTTGTGTTTGAAGGAGGGCAGGGTGGGGGAGGTTTTTATGTTTTCTGGGAGCTTGTTGTAAAGGGTGGAGGCAAGGTACTCTGGGCCTAGTGCAAAAAGGCGCAGGTGGTGGGGCGGCCTATGTATGTGAAGGATGGCTCTTGTGTTGTGGCAGTGCACAGACGCATTGAGAGGGAAGAGGTTACTATTTGTGCGAACAAAGAGTGCAGCAGACTGGATGAGTGTGCATGCTAGAGTTAGAATTCCTAATTCCTTAAAGAGCTCCCTACAGGAGTGTTTTCTGGAGACACCCGCAATAATGCGTATCGCTCTCTTTTGGAGGATGAATATTCTATTAGCTTGGGGGGAGGCTCCCCAAAATAGCAGGCCATAGGATATGTGAGAGTGGATGTGGGCAAAGTAGACTTGCAATAAGATATGGGGGTGAACAATTTGTTTGAGCTTACGGATAGGGAACCTAAGTGGGCGTTGTCTGGTTCTCTCCGGTCAGCGTGGTATAGGCGATTAACCCGTGCTAAATGTTTCGTAAGCGATAGCGCGAGAACCCGACCACGGACCGGAATAATATTCATACTGTAAGAAACTATAATCTTTCCTCTTTGCGTGGATATACATAACTCTGCTCTATCACAAATATTAATGACATTTGTTTTGAGTCGAAGAGAACTCTACATTTACACTGTTGCCAAACCTTCCAAACTGCTCATGAAAAAGCACGTAAAAACATTTTGTCCGTGGCATCAGCATAACATTTGGTATCCGACTTGCTTTGTGGCTACTGTGAGGTCACTGGGTTGTACTAGATTATCCATTACTAATAAAATATCCTTTAATGTGCCAACAAAATCTTGAATGAAAAGTACATTTAGCAACCATGGACAGGCGCGTGGTATGCTAGGATGCCACAGCTGCACACAACGTGGCTGCGTCTCGCTTAGGTTGCCGCTCAGTCAGAGTACATTTGCGACAGCGCGCAAACATGGGTCCATTAAACTCATAATAGTTTGAATTTAGGAAGCGTCATCGAGCAAAGTAGAATGCCATCATCTTCTTCACAGAATTATGCATCTTGTGATGTTATTGGTTTAGATTTCTTTTGCGCGAGTCAAAAGATACGGCGAGTTACATTTTCGTACCATGCTAATTCTTATGGGCGCTGAGACCAGAGAGAACCAATTTCCTTCCCGCCTTCAAAACTTAGGTTCCCTATAGAGTAGCATCCAGATAAAATTTTGTTGGCAACATGGTCAACATGGATAGACCAGTCAAGTTTTTCGGTTAATGCAAGGCCAAGGACTTTTACACTGGATGCGCGGGGGATTATATCAAACTCTAGATGAACTAGGGGACTAGCCAGTGGGATCTTATTGGGGGTGTGAAAGTATAGGTATATCGTTTTAGAGCGCGAGATGTAGAGTTGATTGTCTCGGCTGTATGATGACATTTTAGCCACTTGGCTGTTGATTAGGGGGGCAAGTGCCTGAGAGGGATGGTGTTTAGGTAGGGTCAGCAAATGGCTGGAGTCATCCGCATATTGTGTGAGGAATACTTCATCCAGAAAGGTGGCCTGGTCATTAACATATATGATATAGGCTAGGGGTCCGAGTATGGAACCCTGGGGAACTCCACAGACTATGGACAGAGATTTAGAGCGGGTTTTGGTGACGGATAGACCATTGGCTGTCTCGATTTCGACTACTTGAGAGCGGCCGGAGAGAAAAGAGGAAATCCAATCTAAAGCTACCCCTCGGATGCCATCTTTTCTAGGAGAATTTTGTGATCTATTGTATCAAAAGCCTTTGACATGTCGTAGAACACTCCTACCGCGTGGTCACCTTTGTCCAAAGCAGAGTAGAGAGGGGAAAGAAAACTGAAAATTGCGCTTGTGGTGGATTTATTTTTCAAAAAACCATGCTGAGTAGGGGAGAGAATGTTGTGATAATTTAGAAATGATGATAGACGATCATGCATGATGTATTCATATATTTTGGAAAAAAGATGAGAGCAGGGAGATGGGTCGATAGTTAGTCATCTCAGATTTTTTACCTTTGTGTTTGTAGATGGGGATTATTTTTGCTGCCTTCAGTTTGAGGGGAAAATGCCATCAGAAAAGGATTGATTATGATGTAGGCTAATGGGCCGGAAATAAAGTCCATACATTGAAAAGAAGGGAGCCTGGCACCTCGTCAAGTCCATATGAGTGTTTGGAACTAAGTTTCCTAGTTACAGTAGACTACTTCGATTGGAGTGGTTGGGTGGAGAAAGATAGTTGGGCCGATCAGAGGTCGTGAGAGTTTTGGAGGAGGGGGAGGGTAAATTGATGCATTGGGCTTACCAGCCGGGTTGCACGAGTTGATGAAGAAGTCATTGAAGAGTTCACATTGAGATGATGCGTCAGATATAACTTTACCGTTAGCGATAAGAGAGAGGTTGCATTTAGGTTGCGGGGCATTGGTCTGTGATTTAATCATGGACCAAATAGCTTTTGAGATGTTCTTAGATTCTGATATTAAGGAGTCGTTATAGTAGAGTTTAGCTTGGCGAATGTTTCTAGCATGAGACTTTTTTAAATCACGATATTGTTGTTTACTGGTCGAGTTGTTGGACGACTTCAGTTCAAAATGAAGGGATCGCAAGGTCTGGGCTCAGATCGCAGTTCCTGTGTGATCCAGGAATTGACTTTGGGTTTAAAGCGGGGACAGCTTTTTAGCGGAAATGATTATTGAAGTGATACAGGAAAGTGGTAAGAAAACTAGAGAAGAGTACATCTGCATCTCCAGGAGTTGACAGTGACTGCCAATTTTCTGCACTTAGCCGTGTTAGAAAGTTGTCTGTATTTTGGGACTGAAAGAACGTTTCATTACCTTCATTTTTGGGGCGTTGATTTTCGAGAGATAAAGTTTGAGAATGAGGAGGTGATGGTCGGACAGGCCAGGGTAAGTAGAGCTGACGGAAAACAATGCTGGGTCAAGAGAAGTGAAAATGTTTGTCGATAAGAGAGCTGCTATGGCAGTGGACACGGGTTGGTGTATCAATGGTTTCAATGATATTGAAGGAGTGGACTAGATCGAGCAGTTTAGATCGGATGGCGATTGGAAAAGCAGGTCCACATTGTGGTCACTGCATAAGACTAAGTCTGCTTTAGGAAATTTCTTGGTGAGAAGGATGAGCACTTCATCAAGCTTGGAGAGAAATGTATTTAAATCACCAAGAGGGGAACTGTAGACAGAGAGAATTAAAAAGTGATGACCGAGAGAGCGCATGAAACATGCACACATTCAAACACTTTCTCGGTGCAGTAGGGTTTGACTTCATGGATGGGAATGAGGTTGAGGTGGGGTTTGGCAAGGATTGCGACACCTCCATGGATGAACGTGGAGCGACAGAAAAAGTCAATATTAGCGTAGCCGGAGATGCAAAAGGAGTTAATTTCGTGTGGAGTAAGCCAGTGTTCCGAGAAGCAAAAGATATCAGGGGAGAGGCGCTTGGTTAGAAGCTCAATTTCTTCGATTTTGTTCTGGATTGAGCAGATATTAAGGAATGCGATTTTAGGGCTCAGTATTGATTTGTTGGGTTTGTTCTGGGTCGAGCAGATTTTAGGAGAGGTTGTTGTGTGAGGATTACAAGTATGAGTAAGGCTTTGAATTGGTTAACTGTATGGCAAAATATAATATTTAATAGTCTAATTTTTATATATAAACTAAAGAATAAGTTTCTTCCGGGATACTTTGATAATTTACTACAATTAAGAAAAGACGTTCATGGACATTTCACAAGAAACAATGATAGTTTTAATTTTAGAAGAGTAAAGAAAAATAGCACACATAAAACGCTATTATGTGGAGGGATGATAGAATCTAGGTGCCCGTTATGGCGCCGCAGCCAAGCCGCGGTGCGCTACACACTCAGGCACCTTATACAGCAAGCAGAGTTGGGGTGATTTCGAGGTGTCACCCAGCCATCATGAAACGTGATGTGAATTTGAAAACTATCAAAATCGATGCGATTTAGGTACCCGACAACACATGCCAAATTTGGTTGGGGTACGAGCATTCCTTCTTGGTGAAAATATGACTTGATCGAAACATGCTCAAAATCACTTTAATGATGTTATAGTTACTACTGGCTACTACTACTATCTAATTCGTCAGTTTCAATTGCCCAGCGATTCTGACCAAACGGGTGGGGCTACAACGTTCATATTTTACATGGACATTAAGGTAATAGTGATGTAATTCCCTTTGAAAGAAAAAGTTTAAAAAAAGTGCTGGAAGGCTTCGAAATAAAGGTTTTAAAATAAGCCTTATAGGCATACAATCAACAAGTAACTATAGTTACGTGACAATAATCGCCTACATTGTTTACAAAAAGCAAGTCTTTGGACCATTATATTTTTTCATTCTATTGTTAATTGGTAATACCATAGCAATTAAATCGACTTTGATAAAATTATTATATTTTAACAAATAATTTTGCATTAGAACTTGAAAAAGTAATGAGATCCCACACATAACAAAATCTTGTAAAAATACAGCCAAACCTTACACACTCAAAAGAAATGAGATCTAAAAAAAGTGCCAAGCTCATCTACTTTTCCACATTTGCGCATTCTTAATTCATAAACGTACAGTGTCCCGTAACAACATCCTTGAAAAGCTTGGCAAAATAGAATTTGCATGACCATTACGTTAAGACTAATTAGAAAAAAAGAATTTGAATGAACTATTACGTTTAAATTTATAGTTGCAATCTCTATTTTGCGAAGCTTTTCAAGGATGTTGTTACGGGACACTGTACGTTTATGAATTAAGAATGCGCAAATGTGGAAAAGTAGATTAGCTTGGCACTTTTTTTAGATCTCATTTCTTTTGAGTGTGTAAGGTTTGGCTGTATTTTTACAAGATTTTGTTATGTGTGGTTTAATATACTTCCAAAAGGAGTAAGACCGGAAGAATCATTGAGTAAGTTTAAAAGAAAATGTAGACAGTATGTAATCAACTATGTACTGAACTAGTATTGTAGGCCATAAGCCATGCATCGGTCGTAGTTTCTATATCATGTTTAATATTAAGTGAAAATATATATGTACCAATATTGTATCTGTTTGTAAGGTAAACACGTAAACAGTAATAGCGTTGAGCTAAATAAATAAATACATTATTATTATTATTATTATTATTATTATTATTATTAAGGGTGGGTGCCAAGTGATCCAAATCCCAACTGATCCAAATCCCAAGTGATCCAAAATAATCGTCATAGAATTCGAATTAATATATTAATATAAAAATTAAGTCGTGTTTTTGCCCAAGTGATCCTTTACCCAACTGATCCAAATGTAAATAATCATCGAAATATTAATATTCTAAAAAAAATTTTCCCTTTTGGATAGTTGGGTTTGTTTGGAATAATAAAAAAATAATATAAATTTACGGTGACGTCGAAACAACCCAATTTGATCCAATGCGCGCGCACCCGGGCGAGCAGGGCTGGTCCCTAGCGCGCGAAATTGGGGAAATGCGAGCTTAGGGTCAAATGATTCATCATTCATACTTGGACATTTAAAAATGGGGTACTATATCGAACAAAAAAAACACGAGGTTTCCGAAAATCTCGCTCCAAGGGTGTTGGTACAAGTTTATCTAACGTTTTAAACGGTAAAAATAAAAAATTTTTTCCTTTAATTTGACATTCAAATTCGATAATCTTTTCTCAAAAAAAAAAAAAAACTATTCAATTTTTAGCGCTGCTTGCTTACGGTTTAAAATTTTTGGGGGAAAGTTGGACTTCTTTTGCCCACGATGCACTTATCAAAATTTTTAAATTTCAACCAAGATTTGTTTCTTTAGAGACGGCGGAAATAAAAAAAAATTAGCTGTTGTAGCAGCAATGTATCTTTAAAGCTCATCCATAACGTAACTGAAAAGGCGATCGCGAAGTCCAAGTATATCAAAATAATTGGCTTCGGTTATCTCTGGCAGCCTTTTGTCATTTTTCGTTTTCTTTAAAATTAACTTTGACTGTCATTGACTTGTTTTTTTTTTGGTAAAGTTTTTAACATATAAGTAGACTCTGCTTGGCGTTGGGAAACAAAATATTTTGAGCAAAAAAAGTTTATTTTTCAGGATTTTTAAAAAAAATTTTCACAAATCTTTTGGGGATTTTAGCAATTTTGGTATGTTATGGTATGATGGCTTTTTTCTAAGAAAATCGTCCCAAAAAACCAATCGTTCTTTTGTTTCTGGTCTAACTCAGTTTTGACTAGATTATTGTATGCGGAGCTGCCCCCCTGTTGTGCCTGTTTGTGTGTGGAGGGGGACCGTCGTGCTTATTGACCTTCGCGGTGTTACGGGAAGAAAAAATACCAATTGAGGTTTCTTGTCACGTGTAAAAATCAAAATCAATTTATTTGCAAACTTAGCATTGACAAAATTTTTTTGTATTTGACTTCACAACATGTTTAGTGGATTAATTGAAGTTGGCTTCGGGACTACATGCTGGCCGGCCGTTTTTTAAAAACCACGGGTTCAAAGTGCCCCTTTAAATTACATATTTTATTTAAAAAGGAAGAATGGACAATAATACAATATTGATTGGCTAATAATTTGATTTTCCATAATATGAGAAAATCTACGTTGACATCTTTTGAAACACGACGAATTTATTCATATATTATTTGTATTGTATTTATTCAAATTTGAAACATTTTAAATCAGTCATATCGCAACTCTCTTAAAAAGGTCACTTATACACTATTTTAATTCTTAGTTAAAATATTATTAGGCCAACCTTTCACACACAATAAAACATTTTCTCAGGGTCAAAAATTGGGGAAAAAACACTCCCGTAGGGGAAATTTTTATTATATGAAATCAACCCCAAATTACAAAATCCACTCAGCCGGATATCAAACCCAGGATCCCAAATTGCTGGGGTTTTTGAAGGCGGTGGAACTTTTGAATTTGGGGGGTGGGGGATTTTTTTTAATATATTGTGTGGGCTGTAACGGGGGTTTTGGGGGCAAAGCCCCAGCCTTTACCTTTTTAAATTTTTCGTCATTTTTTTAACTCACTGGGATCTGAAAAACGATGTTTTACAGAAATTATCTGCGATCTATAAACTTAAAAAAATGAACGTTTAGCGGTCCATTTAAAAAAAATTTTAAAGGGCTAATTCTTTTAAATGACGAAGCTAGCATACAGGCAAACATATTCGTTTTACCGGGTTAATGACTGTCAAATTGTATAAGGTGTATGTGCATATTTTTTTCGAAAATTGTGGGATTAATATTAAACTCAAGTTAGTTTTGCCCCCCCTGCTCCCCCCACAGTTTCTACGCCACTGCCTAATTTAAGGGACTTTTTCCCTCTTCTTTATGTATAGGTGTTCCAAACATCTATTTTTTTACCTAATAAAATCATTTACAACAAATTCGTCCCGAAATTAATCATATTACCCTATATAATTTTTTAAATTGTAAGTAATGAAAAGACAGCGTTCGACCGGCCCGGCCGTAATAATAAACAGTTTTGGGAGTACCTAGTACATGTTCTAGATATGTATCTAGGTCATTGTTGTACCTTTACCTATACCAATATAAATTTTAAAAAAATGTACCTGACCTGTATCTAGATACTTTTTTTTGTGTATCTTCAGCAAATTCGTTAAAAGATACTTTAAACCCAAAATTAATTACATTTTAATTGCAATTGTTTTTAAAAATTCTAGTTTTTGGTTTATTTTGGTCACAACCGTTAGACATAATGCCCCACTCTACCCTAGAGGATTGGGGGAAATTTTTCATGTCGCTGGCCAGAGCCACCTTAGTTTTGGGAAGAAACATACTTCCCTACATATAGCTGTGTTTCCGAGATGGATTTTTTTTTTTCTCTCCTTTTACGTCTCAGGCAAATTTCTCTTCCGACCTGAGGTGTTTTTAAAAAATTTTATAAATGAATAAATTTTAAAATTTAAATAAATTTCTTGGTACCGTTTATATCCATCGTTTTGGCATTTGGGGGAAAAATCATTCCAGGGGGGGGGAGAGGGGGGGAATATTTTTACCCTTTTTAAAAACAGGCTTACTGATAGCATTTTTTAAAACTTGTTGGCATTGAATTAAATTTAAGTCAAAATTTGATCTCCAAATGAGGGCAAATAATGTTCAAACAATTATATTGATCTCGAATTTAAAGGGAAATAAATATTCTATTCCCAATGGGGCACAAAATGACTTCTGAAAAAATGGTTTAAAAAACAAAAACTTTAAACCGTCTAGATTTACAATCCAAGAAGTATCAAAGTGCACGCAACGTACTATAATAAATTTTTTTCACTACCATATTTCACTTAAAGTTTTTCCCAAATCGTTTGTCATTTTATCATATACACTTATTTAGTAATCAGTTTTTATTTTAAAAAAAGTACCTATGTATCTAAAAGGTACTTTACTAGTATTTTGTATCTTTACTAACATTTTTTTTTAAAATGTGTCCCCGTAAAGTGTGTTACCCGTACAAGATCTTTTGAGCAAAGTATTTTTACCTACACTAGATTCTTTAATAAAGTATTTTACCCAACACTGGATATAAAAATGTCTTGCGGCTGTTGTTTCGCTCGCGGCGGGGAGATAATATGACATTGTAAATGACTACCCCTTCAAAAAAGGTTGAAATAAAAAAACGCTTGATGCATGTTTATTCAGACAAGTTCAAGTGTAATTACAAATTACTTGTTTCGAAAATCAACTTATATTCATTACACCAGGCAAAAAAAAATATTTCCGCCGTTTCATATGTATTTTTCGTTCGTCGTTTTGTCGAAAAGCTGTTGATGTGGATTTTAAATCTATTTTTGTTTTTTGGAATGGTTCTTTAAACTAAAGCATAAAATAAAAAAGTTATATTATATGTACCTCATACTCGACGTTAATGGCCTAAAAAAGGAAGAGTATAACTTAAACATGCCCAGAAACCTTACTCGGGACCTTTTCACATCAGTGGGGACGTACACTCTTTTAGACAAGCGTTCATAACATTGATGTTTGGTGAAATGGGTACCACTACAACAATAGCCTTTTACCTGAAGCTCTGGGCTACATTTTTCAAGGTTATTTAATTTATTTATTATTAACGGTTTTTTAAAATTTTAGTTTAAAAAACAGAACAAACATCAAAGATTTTATAGATTTTGGATGAGCGTGCGAGCAAAGCGAGCAAAAACGAAGTTTCCCTTTTCATACACGGGGAGAAAAAAACCCGGAAGTTTTTTTCTTCTTTCTTTTTTTTTTAAATTTTTTGTGTGTTTTTTAAACACGATTCCGGCTAAACCGTCCCCAAATTTGAGATGAATTTTTCTTGAGGCCTTCAAAATTTTAAAATTTAAAAAAACTCCACGTTTATAAAACGAAACAAAAATTATTTTTATAAAAATCGCAATTTTACGTTTTTTTTCGATTTAAAAAATAAATTCTTCGATTGTTAACACCTACAGGCTTTATAAATTTGTTATGATTTTTACACAAAACCCTTTATTTTATAAATTAATATATTCTTGTAAAATTTGAGCAAAATCAAAAAATTATTTCTTATGAAATCCAGTTTTACGTTTTTTTTTTTTATTTTTAACTTTCTTCGGCTTATAACCCTAATGCTTTCTCCATTGAAATGACTTTTTAAGGGAACCTTTAATTTTTTATAATTGTATATTCGTTTAAAATTTGAGCGGAATCAAAAAATTATTTCTATGATAGTTGAAATTTTACGATTTAAAAAAAAAAATTCTTTAATTTAGGGCCCCTAAATGCTTAATCCGATTGAAAATAATTTTTTTAAAAAACTTTAATTTATAAATTAATATATTTTGTAAAATTTGAGCGTAATCAAATAATATTTCTTATAAAAAATCGAAATTTCGCTTTTTTTCGTGTTTAAACAATTCGTTTACCCAAAAAACGCCCTGAAAAAGCGTTTGCGAAGCTTCCTAGTTATAGATTAAACCCCCAAGTCAAAAATTTTGGGGAGGTAATCCCCCCTGCTAAAAACATAGCAAATACTAAAGTTAGGGGGCTCGCTAAACACAAAATGCTCATCCATCAACGCCAGAACAACCCTTGTTAATTTAATAACAATCTTTTCGATGAAAAAAAGTTTTTGGGGACTTGTCAAAAAAACTGGGTTTGACATAAATTCAAATTAGGCTTTTTATGGAAGGGAAAACAAAACCACGGGCTTTTTATTTTACTTTTTTTGTTTATGTACATCATGGTTCCAATGATGGCAAAATTTTTTCTAAAACCTTCTCAGGGTAAATGGAAAGCCAGATGGCAAGCGCAGTGGGAAATATTGTTAAAACTTTTTAATTTTGACGAGTTGGGATTTTCTAATTGTTTACTTAATGTCGATTTTAAAGGAAAAACCACATTTTTAATTTGGCTTGAAAAAAGGGAAAGGGGAAATACTGAAGTCGGCGATTTGGAGTTTGATTTTGGGATCGCATATTTTTTTTATTTTGACATGATGTCCCGGGACATTTCCCAAAACCCCTAAAGGACGACTCAGATGTCATCTATTCCTAAAGCGATTTTCCGGGAAAAACCACATTTTTTCAATTTGTCATTTTAAACGGAAGAGAAATACGAAGTTTCGTTTTTGGGGTTTCGATTTTGGGAATCCTTAATTTTTTCCGTTCAAATGAGAAACCCGCCCACATCCAAAACCCCTCAAGGACGAATCAGATGTATCTCACCTCTAGCCCCATTTTACGTTGAGCCGCTAGGTACCACCCGCGCTCCCGTCGCCGAAATTTGGATCAGTTGGGACGGCCTGACGTCACCAAATACTTTTTTTATTATTTTAATAAAACCGAAACTTCCAACTGATCCAAATCCCAAAACCTTTAATTCCAAACCGGGTTTTTCGGTGCATTTGGATCATTTGGGCTTTGGACCATTTGGGAATTTTAAATTATTTTCAATTTATTTTGGACATTTGGGGTTTTTTGGATCATTGGGATTTGGATCGGGGGGGCCGCCCTTATTATTATTGGGAGGGCCCCAATGACCCAAACCCCAACTGATAAAAACCCCAAGTGACCCAAAAATAAATTGAAAAAAATTTAAAATTTCCCAACTGGTCCAAACCCCAAGTGATCCAAATGCACCAAAACCCAGGTTTGGATCACTTGGGCAATGGTCAGTTGGGATTTGGATCATTTTGGGAAAAATTTTGGGTTTTATTAAAAAATAATAAAATATTCGCGTGACGTCAGAGCCGTCCCACTGACCCAAATCGCGCGATGGCGAGGCGGCTAGTACACTAGCGCGCTCAACGTAGAAGTGCGGGCTTGAGGAATGGATTACATATTATTCTGAGTTCGTCCTTAAGTGATTTGGAAGTGTGGAAAATCATGTCCAACGAAAAAAAAATATGAAGATTCCGAAAAACGAGACCCCCAAAACGCTTCTTCAGTTTTCCCCCTTCCCTTTTAAAAGTCAAAATTTAAAAAGTGTGGTTTTATTTGAAAAAAAAGTCTGTAAAAAACAAAATTTGAATATAACTTCTGAATTGTCCTTGAGGATTTGTTTTGTGTCGGTAATCATGTCCAACGAAAAACATGAGGGGTTCGAAAATCGAAACCCCAAACGCTTTCTTCATATTTCCCTCGTTTTTTTCAAAAGTACAAATTGAAAAGTGTGATTTTATGGAAAAAAAACGCTTTAAATAAACAAATAGAAAATCCAAATCGTCAAATTAAATGTTTAACAATCCATTTTTTTCTCTGCCTTGCCATCTGGCTACCATTTACCGTTAGAATTTTTCAGAAAAGTTTTAAAAGGGTTCATTGAAAACCCTGATGTACAAAACAAAATATAAAATAAAACGGGAGTGGTTTTTGTTTCCTTTTTAAAAATTAGAATTTATTGACGAGCGTAGCGACGTCTCCACTTGACTTTATGGGTCGAATGTCTGTTTTTTTTCTGTAACTGCTTCGATACAGGTCCACCCTTTCTTTATCGACCTAAATTTTTTTTCACTGTACATACCACCTAGGCGGGTTGCTGTATAGTTTTTGAACAAAATTTGATCGTTGGGTTTTAAAAATAAAAAATAAAAAAAAAAAAAATAATAAAAATGTTTCCCATCGTTATGAAATTTTGCAGGGTCAATAAATAAAAAAATTCTCTCCGATTTTGTAAATTTTTAGCAAAACGGGCAAGACCTTAAAGACTTAGGGAATCATAATTCGAAAAATGATGTTAAAAATAAGGGGGCAGTGAAGATACAAAGAACACTTTTTGAAGGCATGACGGAATTAGTACAATGCAAAGGGTTTTAATAGTATATAGGTTTGGAAAATGATATCCCGTTGGCCTACCTGTTGGTGGGCCTTTTGGGGAAAAGTCGTACTGGGTCATGTTGCCCCTACCGGCGCTCTCTCAACAAAGCGTCCAAATGAGGTTTTCCTATGACAAACCACGGGTTTTTTGACAAGTCCAAAGACTTTTCTTTCAGAGGCATTATTATTAAATTATCACAAAGTTGTTACTGGTGCGTTTTGGGTGACCGTTTTTGTGTTTAGTGTTAAGGCTATTTTAAAAGGGGAGGGTCAAAACCTTTGGGAAGTCCATGAAAGTTGGCTGAAAAAGAGTACCTTTTAATAAAACGAGATTTTTTTTTTTTTTGGGCGGGACTAACCTCCTATCGGGCCCTTATATTTTTTTTTGACAATCGTGTAGCCAGCACAGATAGTGCAAAATTAAATTTGTAACGGTTTTTGGATTATTCCCCTAACACCTTTTGTACAAAATTCAATATAAGACAAATAGATTTTAAAAACAGTTTGGTGTACGATTTTTTTTGCCCAAAGATGCAAAACTAAAAAAAAATCGTTTTTTACCCTTTGACAAAAATATCGTAACCACTGTTATTTCAGACTATTTTTTCCTTATAGTTTAATTGTGCTAAAGGTGTCAAGAAAATATATCCAGAAATCCGATTCACAAAATTTAATTTTTCCTAGATGTGCTGGCTACACTATTGTCAAAAAAATGACATATAAAAGCCCAAAAGTGAGGTTATTCCCCGCAAAAAAAAACATTTTTTTTTTTTTTAAGAGGGGTCTCTTTTATTTAGAAAACTTTCGGTTTTGTTTCTTCAACTTTCAAATTATCGGCAAAGGTGGACAATAGCCTAGCGAGACGCCTAATCCTTTAGTAATTTGCTAGTTTTTTTTTGGAGGGGGATTATCCCCCTAATAAAATAGTACTACTCAAGGTTTAAAAATCATAATAATGTATAAACCCCATTTTGTGTTTTGCTCTTTTTTTTCCCAAAATAAAATTTCGAAATAAACGCGTTATATAAATAAATAAAATAACCTCGAAACTGTAGCCGACGACTTTAGAAAAATCGGCTTATATGTTTAAGTGGTACCTATTTTATCACTATGACATTTAATGTCATCATGAAATCTTGTTCTAAAAGAAAGCACTCCCTACTCATGCAAAAGGTTGCGTAAGGTTCTGGGGAGTGTAAATTTTTTTTACTCTTTTTTAAGGCCCAAAAGCTAATGCTTTTCGTTTATATCGTTGAGTTTTTCAGGTACAAAAAATATATCTTTTTATATCTTAATTTGAATAATTATTCAAAAAAACAATTTAAAATCTCCATCAACAGCATTTCGATAAAAAAGACGAACGAAGAACAATGTCTCGGCGGTAAATAATTTTTCGCCTGTGTGTAGTGAATATATTAAGTATCGTATCAAGGGCGGTTGTCTAAATAAATAATTTCGTAGTGCATGCATACATGCGTTTTTTATTTCAAACCCTTATTTTTGAAGCGAGTATGCCCAAATTATACTGTCATATTATCTCCCCTGCCCGAGCACCATTTTAAGTGTAGCACATAACAGACAGCTCCCCAAGACATTTTTATATCTACCCCCCGGGCCCAGGGCCGAGGAATGCTGTCAATTTTTATTTCTTCACATTTTAAAATTAAAATGGGTAAATTTTGATTAATTTTGGTACAAAATTGTTGAAATGAGTCTACTTAGGTAAAATAAGATGTTTGGGAAACCCACTCATAGGAGAAGAGGGGAACGATCCCTTTAAATTAGGCAGTGGCGTAGGAATGGCCGGGGAGGAAATTTTTCCCAAGGGGGGGAGAAGGGAAAACGAAAAAAAAAACTTTTTAAAGAATGCTTTATATAAAAACAAGCTTTATTGTTCCATTAGTAGGGTTAAATAAAAATGTAGGATTAAACTTTTTTTGGTTACACACCCGTTACTTGAATTATTTTTTCTACTTTGAACAGAAATAAAATTAAAAAAAAATAAAAATTTATAGGTACTGATAATGTGCACTTTGCTCGTAGGAAAGCTACTATTTCATTTATAAATGCATGCAAAAAATATCGATGCCGGGAAATGGTGTAACTAGCCCTTGTTTGTTAGGGAGGCGAACACTTTTTAACCACAACTAACCTATGGGGGCTGGGGGCCCCCCCCCCCCCCCAACAATGCGGGTCGGCAGAGGTGGTTTTTTAACTCCTCGGGTATGCACTGTGCGTGGTGTCACAAAAATTATTTAGGGGTACCTCTTTCATGGGAAAGTTATGTTTAGTAAAATGGGGGGGCCTGGGGGCCCCGGGAAAGGGCCCTTTTTCTAGAGACCGGGGCGCACCCCCGGAAAAATTTCCGTTCGATTAGAGGCAGTTTTTAAAATAATTTTTGGGGTGGTTTTTTTTTGTTTCTGTGGTTTTTGGATTGCAATTTAGATATTTTTAGTAGTAGTATGATTTTTATTTAGATTTCGCTAGTTCGTAACTGTTCAATCATAACATACAAAATAAAAACAAATACAAATCTATACCGTTTTACATGATTTCACATAAGTAGATGGTGATTCGATTAAAAGTAAAAATTTTTTTTATTGCCTATAACAATACATCTGTTGAACCATGTATTGGGTAAAGAGGAATTGGCATGCCCATTTCTTTACACTGCTATCCTTCCCCGGGTTTGACAGGTCAACCCCAATAAAAAAATTAGATAAAAGTCGTCGGATGGCAGAAACGTAGACGTCCTGACAATGTAATAATTTTCATGAGAGGACTTGAATTAGGGGAATTTTTAAAAATTTGGTCAGGTGCATAGTTTTACGAGAACGGAATGAAACATGAACAAACCCGTCTATGAAAATAAATGGTTTTGTGAATAAAAAAATAACTGGATTTTAAAACCGGGCCCCAATAAATGGTCATGGTGAAATCGGGTTATTACATAAGTCAACGTATGGTCGCTCTGAAGTTGAAATTAAGCCCCTATATTTTAAATAAATTTTCAAGTTATTATTATGACTAATATATACTGGAAGCTTTGCAAACGCTTTTTTTAGTCGCGTTGTTGGATGAGCGTAAATTTGGGGATTTTGGGTGCCCTGTGTTACGCAAGTTTCTATTGTTTTGTGAAAAAATTTAATTTTGTCGAATACATTATTGTTAAAAACAAAAAAAATCTTTTTTTAAAAAATGTAAAATTGCGATTTTTTATGAGAAATAATATTTCAATTTCCTCAAATTTCCAGAATATATTTTTTATAAAATTTAGGTTTTTGGAATAAATCTTAAATCGAATGAAGCATGTAGGGGGTTATATTAAGTCGAAGATTTTTTTTTTTTCGAAAAAATCGCAAAATTTTATGAAAAAAAATTTTTCGATTGCGCTCAAAATCGTGGGGTTACCTCCAGAAATTTTAATCGTAATTGGAGTATCGGTTTCCGAAAAGTTTAACAGACACAAAAAAAACAAAAAGAAAGAAAAAAAACATTCCCGGGTTTTTTTCTTCGGTATAAATGGTCTTGCTTCGCTCGCTACGCTCGGAACGCTCATCCAAAAATGCCAATACTTTTGTTAAAATTTTAAATTTAAATTTACGTGGGAAACCTGCCCCAATTAAAATGTCTGCCTTTAGTCGTCTAAATCCTTTCTTTTTTATATTTTGACAATTTTTGGAGGGAAATTCTGTGGCGGGCTAAGTGGACTCAACCATAACCTCGGGGGAAAAGGTTCAATCAGGATTGGACACGCAACGGGAGCTTCCGCGGGGCGTCGACAATAGGAGTGTTTATTTCATAAATAATTCTTTTTTTATATGTTTTTTTTGTATAAAAAAGTCAATGTTTTTTGCTATATTTCATAATGTGTTAATTTAAATTTTTTTCCAGAGGTTTATAAATTTAATGTTACTTTCGAACGTGAGAATGCATGAAAGTCTCGTGACGATTCTTTAGCTTTACCAAATTTGTCGGTAGCTTTTTTTGCAATTAAATGTATAGCTTTATTCTTTAAAAATCGACTTTGAGTACGATTTTTTAAATTTTTTTTCAATATTAATTGTTTTTTTAATGAATCAATTAAAAACCATCATGCTTCACCCGCGATAATAAATAAATAAAGGTGGCACAGTTTAATAAGTTCCCGTCACAGCTTCAGCTTTTTTTCTTATTTTTCCCCCGTCTCTAATGAAAAGGAATTACTTGGGTTTGGGTTTAAAATTTTTATAAAGTGCACCGTGATGCAAAATCTAATACCTTCCCCGAACAATTCAAACCCTAGGTGCTAACAAGCGCTTTTTTATTTTTTTAATTTGCCGAAAGGGATTATCGAATTTTAATGTCAATTCAAGGAAAACTCATTTTTCCATTTTGTACATTGTAAAACGGATGATAAATACGATAATATAGTACCTAGCACCTTGGGAGATGAATTTTCGGAATCCCCTTAATTTTTTATTTCGATATGATGTACTCACACTTCTAAATCGTTAAAGGGATGAACGATGAAGTCATCTTGATCCCTAAGCCCGCATTTCCACATTGCGCGCGCTAGTGTACCAGCCGTGCTCGCCGGCTGCGCGCGCATTTGGATCAGTTGGGTTGATTCTAACGTCACCGTAATATTTATATTACTATTTTATTATTTCCAAACAACCCAACTGATCCAAAACGGAATTATTTGTTTTGGAATATTTAATATTTCGATGATTATTTATATTTGGATCAGTTGGGTAAAGGATCACTTGGGCAAAAACACTACTTTATTTTTATATTAATATATTAATTCGAATTCTTTGACGATTATTTTGGATCACTTGGGATTTGGATCAGTTGGGATTTGGATCACTTGGCACCCACCCTTATTATTATTATTATTATTATTATTATTATTATTATTATTATTATTATTATTAGGGTGGGTGCCAAGTGATCCAAATTCCAACTGATCCAAATCCCAAGTGATCCAAAATAATCGTCAAAGAATTCGAATTAATATATTAATATAAAAATTAAGTAGTGTTTTTGCCCAACTGATCCTTTACCCAACTGATCCAAATGTAAATAATCATCGAAATATTAAATATTCTAAAACAAATAATTCCGTTATGGATCAGTTGGGTTGTTTGGAAATAATAAAATAATAATATAAATATTACGGTGACGTCAGAAACAACCCAACTGATCCAAATGCGCGCGCAGCCGGCGAGCACGGCTGGTACACTAGCGCGCGCAATGTGGAAATGCGGGCTTAGGGATCAAGATGACTTCATCATTCATACTTGGACGATTTAGAAATGTGAGTACATCATATCGAACGAAAAAACTACGGGGATTCCGAAAATCTAGCTCCCAAGGTGTTAGGTACAAGATTTATCTAACGTTTTACAATGTACAAATTAAAAAATGAGGTTTCCTTGAATATTGACATTAAAATTCGATAATCTATTTCGTCAAATTAAAAAAAAAAAAACTATTCAATCTTTAGCGCTTGCTTGCATTTACGGATTGAATTGTTCGGGGAAGGTCTGAGACTTTTTTTGCACCACGATGCACATTATCATAATTATTAAATTCAACCAAGTAATTTCGTTTCATTAGAGATGGCGGAAATAAGAAAACTTAGCTGTTGTAGCAGCAATGTATCATTAACGCTCATCCATCAACGTAACTGAAAATGGCGATTGCGAAGTCCAAGTAATATCAAAATAATTGGCTTCGGTTATCTCTGGCAGCCTTTTAGTCATGTTTCGTTTTTTTTTACAATTAACATTGACTGTCATTGACTTGTTTTTTTGGTAAAGATTTGTACCTAGTAGGCTCTACTTGGCGATTGGAACAACAATATATTTAGCAACAAAGTTTATTCCAGGGATTATTAAAAATTAATTATCACTAACAAATCTTTTGCGGATTTTAGCGAATTTTGGATATGTTATGGTATAGACTATAGATGGCATTTTTCTGAAGAGAATCGTACCATAAAACCAATCGTTGCATTTTGTTTGGTCTAACTCAGTTTTGACTAGATTATTGTATGCGGAAGATAAATACACAATGTGTAGGTTGTCTTGTCACGTGTATAAATGCAGAATCAATTTACTGCGAACATTAGCATTAGACACATAAATTTTTGTATTTCAGACTTCACAACATGTTGTAGTCGGATTAATTGAAGTTGGCTTCGCGGACTACATGACGTGGCCGGCCGTAGTTTAAACACCACAGGTTCAAAGTACCCCACTTAAATTACATATTTTATTTATAAAGGGAAGAATGGTAACAATAATACAATATTGATTGGCTAATAATTCGTGATTTTCAAGTAAATGATGAGATAATCTACGTTGACAACGTTTGAAACACGACCGAATTTATTCATATATTGTATTGTATTTATTCATATATTGACATCATGTTAATCATGTCATATCACATACTCTCTTCAAAAGGTCACTTTATACACTATATATTAATTCTTAGTTAATAATATTATTAAGCCAACCTTTCACATCACAATAATAACATATTTCTCAGGGTCATTAATCGGGAAACACTCCCGTAGGTGCAATTTATTATATAAAAATCAACCCTCAAATTACAAAATCCATCTCAGCCGGATATCAAACCCAGGACCTCCAATTTGCCGGTTGGGTGTTTGAAGGCGCGTAGGAACGTTTTGAAAGTTGGGGTGGGGGATATTTTTAAGATATTGTGTGGTCTGTAACTGGGGTTTGGGGCGAAGCCAGCCTTTCACACCCCCGTCTGGGCCCGGGGTAGAATTGGCCCAGAGCATGGCTCTGCTAATCGTAAAAGACGATTCAAGAGAAAAAGTCCACCTCGCAAACATCAGCTAGTTAGAGCAGAGTATATTACTCCCCGAAACTAGAGGCGAGCTCTAGCAAATAGTCTTCGGGGACACCGCCCCCTTCCCTTGACGACCTTCCCGACGATGATGGCAATGACATAACGAACGATGACGAAGACAATGACGACCGCGACGTGAGAATCCCCCATCCTCCCCTTACCCGTGGCTGGTTCTGACCAGCATGGGCCCTCTCCTCCCCCCCCCCACTCTAGGCTAGAGTGGTGCATTATGACCTAACGGTTGACGCGTCCTTAATCCAAATAAACCAAAACCAGCCTTTCACCATTTTACAGTTTTTCGTCAGTTTTAACTGCACTCGGACTCTGTAAACGATGTTTTACAGCAACTATCTGCGATCTATAAACTAAACAAATGAACGTTTAGTGGTTCATTTTAATAAATTTCAAGCTACTTTTTTATGTTATGACGAAGCATACAGGCAAACATATTCGTTTTACCAGGTTAATGACTGTCAAATTGTTTAAGTGTATGTGCATATTTTCTACGAAAATTGTGGGATTAATATTAAACTCAAGTTAGTTTTGTCCCCCTGCCCCCTCCACCAGTTCCTACGCCACTGCCTAAGTTGAAGGGATCGTTTACCTCTTCTCGTATGTATAGGTGTTCCCAAACATCTATATTTTACCTAAGTAGACTCTATTTACAACAAATTTTGTACCGAAATTAATCATAATTACCCTATAGTAATTGTTAAATGTGTAAGTAATGAAATATAGACAGCGTTCGACTCAGCCTCGGCCGGTAGATAGATCAACAGTTTTGGGAGTACCTAGATACATGTATCTAGATACTGTATCGAGGTCATTGTGTGACCCTTTACCTATACCTAGATATAAATAAAATAAATTGTATCTGTACCTGTATCTAGATACTCTTTTTTGTGTATCTTCAGCAAATTCAGATACAAGATACTTTCAACCAAATTAATTACATTTTAATATGCACATTGTTATTAAAATTCTAGATTTGGTTTATTTGTTCACAACCGTTAGATCATCCACTCCACTCTAGCCTAGAGGATACGAGAAAAGTTTTTCATGTCGCTGGCCAGAGCTCGCCTCTAGTTTTGGGAAGTAAAATACTTCCCTACATACTAGCTGATGTTTCCGAGATGAATTTTTTCTCTTTTCTCTCCTTTTACGATATCTAGGCCAAATTCTCTTCCTGACCTAGAAGTGTCTTCTAAATAAATTCTTATAAATGAATAAATCTTAAATTTAATCAATTTCTTGAGTACCGTTTATATACCATCGTTTTGGTCACTTAGGGAAATCATTCCAGGGGGCGGGGAGAGGGAGGGAATATTGTTACCCTTTTAAGAACAGGCTAACTGATAGCATGTTTTAAACATTGTTGGCATTGAATTAAATTAAATCAAAATTGATCTCCAAATTGATGGGCGAATAATGATTCAAACAATTATATTGATCTCGCAACTAAAATGTTATATTAAGACTAGGGAAATAATATATTCTTCCAAATGGGGCACAAAATGACTTCTGTAAAATGGTTTTAAAAAATGAAAACATTTAAACCCGTCTAGATTTACAATCACAAGGAAGTATCAAAGTGCACGCAACGTTACGTAGTAATAATATTTTCACTACCTTATTTTCCCTTCAAGATGTTCTCAAATCGCTTGTCATTTTATCATATTCACTTATTTAGTAATCAGTATTTATTTTAAAAAGTACCTATGTATCTATCAGGTACTTTACTAGTATCTTGTATCTTTACCTAGACACATTTTAAAAAAATGTATCTTTACCCATATCAAGATCTATTTGAGCCAAAGTATCTTTACCTACACCTAGATACTTCAATTGGATGAGCGTAGCGAGCGAAGCGAAGATTCCATTTCCCTACACTGGAGAAAAAAATCAGGAATGTCTTTTTTTCTTTTTCTTTTTCTTTTTCTTTGTATTTTTGTGTGTTTGTTAACACGATTCCGGCTAAACCAATACTCCAATTGCGATAAAATTTTATGGAGGCCTTCGAAATCTCTAAACTTAGAACTGCCACGTTTTTGAGCGCAATCGAAATTATTTCTCATAAAATTCGCAATTTTTCCGATTTTTTCTTTTCTTTAAATTAAGATTATTTTTTAAAAAAATTAAGTTTATTTTTTATTTAATTTAATTTAATTTAAAAAAATTCTTAAACTTAGTAATAATTTTTTCACAGAACAACAGAAAATCCGCATAACACATGGCAGCTCAATGCACCAATTACGCTCATCCAACAACGCGGCGGTACTTAAGCGTTTTCCTAGTTAAATATCTTACCCAACACTGGATATCAAAATGTCTTGCGAGCTGTCGTGTTATCGCTCGCTACACATTTAATGACGCGCGGGCAGGGGAGATAATATGACATGTAGTAAAGTATGACATACTCGCTTCAAATAAGGTTGAAATAAAAAAAAACGCATGTATGCATGTGTTATTCAGAACAAGTATCAAGAGTAATTATTACGAAATTACGTTGTTTCGACGATCGACTTGATACGCGCACTTAAAATATTCACTTACACACAGACGAAAAAAATATTTACCGCCGATTATGTACTCTTCGTTCGTCGTTTTGTCGAACAAGCTGTTGATGTGGATTTTAAATCTATGATTGTGCTTGGAATGGTTCTTCTAAACTAAAGCATATAATAAGTTATATTATTGGATGAGCGTAGCGAGCGTAGCGAGCGAAGCGCAGATTCCATTTCACTACACTGGAGAAAAAAATCCGGAATGTTTTTTTTTCTTTTTTTTTTGTATTTTTGTCTGTTTGTTAGCACGATTCCGGCTAAACCGATACTCCGATTGCGATGAAATTTTATGGAGGTCTTCGAAATCTCTGAACTTAGAACTGCCACGTTTTTTAGCACAATCGAAAAAAAATTTCTCATGAAAATCGCAATTTTACGATTTTTTTCGATTTTTTTAAAATTTCTTCGACTTACAACACCTACATGCTTTGTCCGATTGTAATGATTTTTTCACAGAACCTTAATTTTATGAATTGATATATTCATGTAAAATTTGAGCGTTATCAAAAAAATATTTTTTACGAAAATCGCAATTTTACGACTTTTTTCAATTTTTAAAATTTCTCCAGCTTATAACACCTACATGCTTTATCCGATTGTAATGATTTTTATACAGAACCTTAATATTATGAATTAATATATTCTTGTAAAATTTGTGCGCAATCGAATAATTATTTCTTATGAAAATTTCAATATTACGATTTTTTCCTTTTTTAAAATTACGATTAATTAAAAAAAAAAATTAAGTTAATTTTTTATTAAATTAAATTAAATTTTTTATTTAATTTAATTTAATTTTAAAAATATCTTCAACTTAGTACCGGTAATGATTTTTTCACAAAACAACAGAAAATCCACATAACACATGGCAGCTCAATGCACCAATTACGCTCATCCAACAACGCGGCGGGACTTAAGCGTTTTCCTAGTATGTACCTGCATACTCGAACGATATAATCGAAAAGCGATTAGCTAATGAGCCTAAAAAGGAAGAGTATAAACATTAAACACTGCCCAGAAACCTTACTCTGACCTTTTCACATCAGTAGGGCACGTACACTCGTTTAGATCAAGCGTTCATAGACATTGATGATTGGTGTAATAGGTACCACTAAACAACAGATGAGCCGACTTTTTCTGAAGCTCGTCGGCTACAGTTTCGAGGTTTATTTTATTTATTTATTATTAACGCGTTTATTTCGAAATTTTAGTTTGGAAAACAGAGCAAAACATCAAAATGAGGTGTATAGATTATTGGATGGGCGTAGCGAGCGAAGCGAAGATTAAATAAATAAATAAATACCATTTCACTACACTGGAGAAAAAAATCAGGAATGTTTTTTTCTTCTTTCTTTCTTTCTTTTGAATTATTGTGTGTTTGTTAACACGATTCCGGCTAAACCGATACTCCAATTGAGATGAAATTTTCTTGAGGTCTTCTAAATCTCTGAACTTGGAACTGCCACGTTTTTGAACGCATAATCGAAAAATTATTTCTCATAAAAATCGCAATTTTACGATTTTTTTCGATTAAAAAAAATCTTCGACTGTTAACACCTACATGCTTTATCCGATTGTTATGATTTTTACACAGAACCTTTATTTTATGAATTAATATATTTTGTGAAATTTGAGCGAAATCGAAAAATTATTTCTTATGAAAATCACAGTTTTACGATTTTTTCGATTTTTTACTTTCTTCGGCTTATAACACCTATATGCTTTATCCGATTGAAATGACTTTTTTACGGAACCTTAATTTTATGAATAATTCATAAAATTAAAATTAATTAAAATTAATTTTATGAATAATTCATAAAATTAAGGTTCAGTAAAAAAGTCATATTATTTCTCATGATAATTGCAATGGTTCGATTTATTTTTTATTTTTTAAATTTCTTTAACTTATAGCCCCTACATGCTTAATTCGATTGTAATAATTTTTTTTCACAGAACCTTAATTTTATGAATTAATATATTTGTGTGAAATTTGAGCGTAATCGAAATAATATTATTTATAAAAATCGCAATTTACGCTTTTTTTCGTGTTTAAACAATTACGCTCATCCAACAACGCTCCTGAAAAAGCGTTTGCGAAACTTCCTTGTTATAGATTATAACCCTGAGTAGTACATACATTATTAGGGAAGATAATCCCACCTCCTAAAAACATAGCAAATTACTAAAGGATTAGGCGGCTCGCTAAACACTAAATGCTCATCCATCAACGCAAGCACACAAGCATTCGTGATAATTTAATAACAATGCGCTTCCGATGAGAAAAGTGTTTGGACTTGTCGAAAAACTGTGGTTTGACATAAATTCAAATTGAGGCTTTGTTATGGAACGGAAACGAAACTACTGGCTTGTTATTTTACATTTTTGATTATGTACATCATGGTTTAATGCATGGCTTAATTTTTTCTAAAAACTTCTAACGGTAAATGGTAGCCAGATGGCAAGCGCTAGTGGGAGAATGGATTGTTATAACTATTTAATTTGACGAGTTGGATTATCTAATTGTTTACTTAATGTCGATTTTCAAGGAAAACCACACTTTTCAATTTGTACATTGTAAAACGGAAGGGAAATGCTGAAGTCAGCGGTTTGGGGTTTCGATTTTCGGAATCCTCATAGTTTTTTCGTTCGACATGATGTACCGACACTTCCAAATCCCTAAAGGACGAACTCAGATGTCATCTCATTACTCAAGCGATTTTCCTGGAAAACCACACTTTTCAATTTGTACATTGTAAAACGGAAGAAAAATACTGTAGTTATCGATTTGGGGTTTCGATTTTCGGAATCCTCATAGTTTTTTCGTTCGACATGATGTACCGACACTTCCAAATCCCTCGAGGACGAACTCAGATGTCATCTCATTCCTCAAGCCCGCACTTCTACGTTGAGCGCGCCAGTGTACCAGCCGCGCTCGCCGCTCGCCGCGATTTGGATCAGTTGGGACGGCTCTGACGTCACGCGAATACTTTTATTATTATTTTAATAAAACCGAAACTTCCCAACTGATCCAAATCCCAACTGATCCATTTCCCAAGTGATCCAAACCTGGTTTCGGTGCATTTGGATCACTTGGGCTTTGGACCAGTTGGGAATTTAATTATTTTTCAATTTATTTTGGATCACTTGGGTTTTGGATCAGTTGGGATTTGGATCAGTTGGGGCCGTCCCTTATTATTATTATTATTATTATTATTATTATTATTATTATTATTATTATTATTATTATTATTATTATTATTATTATTATTATTAGTCAATGATAGCAATTGTAATAAAAGTATGCCCCGACTGGGGATCGAACTCAGAACCTCTGGCGTAACGCGCCATAGCTCTACCAATTTGAGCTACCGAGACATAAAACACACCTTCATTAAACTGCTATTTGTTGTGACTGTTGACATCCATGAGAATAATCGAACAGAAGACGCAATGTATTTGCCAATACTGAAAGAACACATGGAAAAATCCAATCACTTCTCATCTTCCATGAGTTGGGTAGTTTGAATATAAGGTTTCCAGTAATGACAGCTACATTGCGTCTTCTGTTCGATTCATATCATGGATGTCAACCGTCACAACAAATAGCAGTTTAATGAAGGTGTGTCTTATGTCTCAGTAGCTGGTAGAGCTATGGAGCGTTAAGCCAGAGGTTCTGGGTTCGATCCCCAGTCGAAGCTTACTTTTATTACAATTGCCATCATTGACTAATAATGTCCTCAAAGCAGGCTTGCTTAAAAAACCCAGGCCCCAACCCACCCCGGCCCCCCAGGAACCCAGGAATTTTGTTGGGGGGGGGGGGAGAATCATAACTGGCGAAAAAGGGACCAAGCATGGGGGAGAAGTAACATTTTTTTGTACTCTTTTTCAATTGCTGCGTGTTTTTTTATCTAATCTCTGATATTTCTTAATTTCATCCTCTTCCCCCCCCCCCCCCCCCCCGGCAACTGGAGCGGCAGCTACCTTGTTCCCGACGAGTGGCTGCCTCTGAGTGTATTGTTTTCTGTTTGTTTGTAATATTGCTTTATATGTATTTTAAATAATATTAGTGTAATGAAATTCATGTCTAATGGCTGGCTGTTGCATCTTGAGATAACTCAAGTACCAACCATTACAAACATCGTACATATGTTTTAGTACTCATACTTGGGCCTAGTGCCAAGTACCGTACGCACATAAGAAAGTCACCATTCTTTGCCAGATAACATTAATTTCGGTTTGTTTCTCTTCCACGATGTGATGATATCATTTAATATACACATTGGAAGTTCCTATATTTATTTCAAAATCACCTAGAAGCTAGAAAGTAATTTTTGTGCTTAGGTGTATCTCTTTGGAATTTATTTTCCTGTGATGAAAAAAATAAGTAAAAAGTAAACGCTATTTCCCGGGTAAAGTACGGGATTGTGAACAATGGAGGGTCTGGGGAGCCTCCCCCATTGTAAGAATGTGATACCCCGCTGTGCCTGTAGTTATGCCACTGGGTAACCGAACCGGTAAAGGGCTAACTTGAGGTTGTAATGGTGGAAACTCAAAATGTACAGGAATTGAGGCCCATGTGTCTATCTAGACAGAGGGTGTGATATGTCCAAGGACTGTCTTGTCAGCACCGCCGTCTGGATGTATGTAAGATACAAAATAAGCTGCTTGTCGTGGCTCGGATTTCCCCATTTTTTAAATGATTGACATGAAAAAGGGAATAAACTTTGTGGGGTTTCCGCTAGGGCTAGTTGGGGGGGCGGAAGTAGATTTTTTTATGTTTGGGATTGGGGTTTCAAATTTGGTTTCTTGAGGGGCGGTGTGTGCAGTGTTCTCCCCAGTGTTTGGACTTTTTCAAAAATTTAAAATGCGCAGGGGACAAAAATGGCAGACGAGGAATTCTCATGCCCCGGGCGCCTTTCCATTTTTTTTTGGAAACCAAACAAGGAAAAACATCCAAAAGAGAGGAAGAACATAGCGACGATAGCGAGACGAACGGAAAGTCCAAAAAGAAAACACCTGTAGACCCACAAACCCTCAACCAAACCGTTCGTAAGCCAAAGCCACCCAAAGAAAAACCTAATCCAACCCAAAACAAAAATTTTCCCCCAGGGCCACCAATCCAATTGTTCCAATCGTCCCCCCGGGCAAAAAAAATAAAAGCCACCCCAAAAAACCCCGATCACATTCCCAGCATTCAAAAAACAAATTTTGAAAAAAACCCTAGAAATCCTACGTTATAAAAATTAGAACTGCCAGTAACCATCATCTCTCCCCCACCCCATGACTCGGGAAATTACTTAACTCCAATTTCCAAAAAAAGGCCACTATAACCAAATGATAGAACGGTATGGAAAGAAACACCAATAGAAGTACAAATAAACTCCTACAAAAAAAACAAATCGGACCCGTTCCCTAAACCCCTACGCCCCTTAGGACTTTACACGTCCAAGGGGGAGTCAAGGGGGGTGACCCCAGCTCCCAGATAAAGATATTCTTAAATACGCAAAATCGCAGCCAAAAATTCACACATCAAAGATTTACTAAAAAATTATAAAACAAAGGCCTTTATAATTTAAACCTACAGGTACAATTCTAATTACTTTTCAGGGGTTGGGCCCCCGGGGGACATTCAGTTACATTATCACCCCTCAGGTAAACCCCTACATCCAAAGGGCTACAGTGCAAAAAAGTTTCCGTTATGGACACACCCTGTCAGATGTGCAAGCCAAAAATGTGTTCAATTGCGGAAAAGGTGAAACCAATGACACAGCATGTGAGGTGAGTCACGAGCATAAATTGCAACGGGTCACCCCCATCCTTCCAAAGCTTCCGTTTTACTAAAAAAGGGAAATATCGAACTTAAAGACCCCCGACCATCTTTCATCCCAAGAACTAAGAAAAAATCAAAGGCCGAACAGGGCCGTAATAAATGACCCCAACTCCCCCAATATCAAAATACACACCCCAAACCCCAAAACGCGCAAAAAAAAACCAACCAGCAGTACCGACGATTTTTAGATAATTCCCCCCAAGGCTGCTTCATCTTGGCGAGATAATCGCAAGTGAGCGCCCAAAATATCCCCCAGGACATACCCCAAGATAACGAAAACACGTATCCGCGATGAGGAGGGAAATTGTCTCACTCTAATCATAACTTAATAAAAAACAAACAAAAATATTACAAACATGCTACAACAACAAACAATCAAGACAAACTCCAAAAAACTTTAAAAAGTCCAAACTACCGTACATTTAATAACAAACTTGCTCTGCAAATTATCTTAAACCCCCAAGGACTAACTTGAAAAACGCTACAACCCAATATCCAAAAGCACAACAAATTGTTACTAGATTCCGGTTCTTTTTCTATCATCAGGGGAATTTAGTATAATCCAATGGAATTTCACAGCATCCACAGCAACACCACAGATTTCAAGGGATAATTAACATTTTTCAAACCACTGGGGTAGCCCTACGGGAAAACCGGGGCTCAAACCTTCTGATAAACTATCGTATATTTACGACTAGTAAGAGAAAAAGAGAAGGGATAGGGGGGGTAGGGTACATCAAACCCAAAAACCCATTCACGCCGATATACATAATCAAGGGGAGGGCCTTCAATAAATGGGTGCAAAAATCTCTTTTTTGAAACTAATCAAGAAATAAACACCCCTTTTTGTTCAGAAAACCTAATTCTAAAATTTCAAAAACTCATGGGACCAGATGCTAAGTAAATTCTTACAAACTCCATTTTTCGGAGATAAAAAACGCCCCCCCCCAGCGTGGGCCCCCAACGACCTGCACCAGGGAAGGGAAACATAATTGCGGACACTACCCAAAAAAATGGGGCTCTCACCATAATCAAAAATCTCGACCCCCCCTTTCACCCCCAGACCCCCTTCCCCCGTCAACCCTGACATCACCCTGGTCCCCTTGTCACTGGCTCCCTTATTAACTTGAGAGTCTCCCAGACCTACGGAGCGACCACTTCCCTACATTATTCCAACCAATCATCCACCGCACCTGCGACATTCACCCATCCAAGCTCCAAAAAACCCCAAGAATAAAATCTTGATTGGCAAAAATAAACAAACTAAGTGCCAGTTTGACACCCCAAACAATAGTGTCGATAACCTACTATAACACCCTTACGAAAACGTCAAAAAAGCCCCCCAAAAGATGCCTACGAGCGTAACTTACTTACCCCCAGAAAAAACCCAGTCCCATGGGGAACCCCACGTGCGCCAAAGTCGTAGCAGGCGCAAACTATCGGGGAAATCGACAAAAGAGAGCCATCCATGGCAAATTACCTCAATTTAAAAAAAGCGGTAGCCAAAGCAAATACACCCTGAGAGACAGGGGAAAAAAAAGCTGGCCACTACTGCAGCACGATAAACCGGCAAACCCCCTCTCTTAAAAGGGAGGAGGGGGGCCCTGGTTCAAAGGGGGAGACTGCGCGGCCCCCAGCCCCGGGGCGCGAACGAGTTCACGGAGGAGTTCGAAAAATTTAATTTGCACCTGCTTGTACCAAATGTACGGGTAAGAGGGGCATGGGGAAAAAGCAAACGACGACATCCAGCCCCGGACCAAAAACAAAGCTCACAGCAAGAGAGTAGAAATTTAAATTTAAAAGAAACTTCGATCCAAGTCCCCCCCCGGACCGGACGGCTAACCCCCAATCAGATTCTGAACATGCCGAAGCGGAGACAGCCTTGCTAAAAACTTTAAACCCCAATTTGGGAACATGAAGTTACCCCCGACGACGGGCGCACTTCAGAAATAGTACCAATCCAAAAAACCAGGCAAGGACAGAACCAAGTAGCTTCGTACGCCCAATTCCCTTAAAACGCCGTCATAGGCAAAGCAAGGGGAAGACTTTTTAAAAGCAGATAAAAAGATGGTTAGAATATCCAAAAGCCCCCAAAAAACTCAATTGGATTTCGGGAAAAGGCAGAAGTACCATGGATCATACCCAGAATTTAAAACCGACCCCAAAGTAGCGCTAAACAGCAACAAAGTCATGTAAACGGTATTCTTAACATCGAAAAAAGCCTACGATTCAGTAATAGATCTTTGATACGTGACAATTAAAAAAGCTGGGGTATCCAAAAAATTTGCGAGAGGGGTAGACAAATACTAAAAAAAATCGCACGATTAAAAAATAATAAAAAAACAAAATTTTTAAAATTCTAAAAAAACGAAATGACAGACTGAGCCATCAGAACCCAGGAAAAAGTGCATTTAAAGATTTTCACAAAAGAAGATATAATATCGGAGAAATAACAATCAAATTAAAAGACAGAAAAATTCCTTTTTAAAACCCCACAAATTCCTTGTTTCACCTCGTAAAAACTTAATGGAGTTTCCCCACCAAAAACCTTTCCCAAGTGTTAAGAAAGTAACCCCCTTAGATGCATAAGGGGGTAAGCTGGGGGGCTGACCAAAATTATGTAAACCCTTTAAAAAGCAACTTTTGACAAAATAGAGTACGGGCCTTTTGGGGTTGGGAAAGCACCCCCCCTCCACTGGCCTATAGAAGAGCTTCAACAAGGAATCCGTATATGCATAGGGGGGTCTCAAATATCCCAAACCATTCAATCATGAAGAGGGGCAAGTTACCCAAATTTGCCTATGTGCCTACAATCAGCTATCTACTTCATGGCAGACAATACCAAGAAAAAAAATCACTTATCACATCACCGGAAATTACAGAGCATAATTAAATAAAAAAGGAAGAAGGCGCCCCGGGGGGAATTTCCCCCTGCTAGGACTGCGACTAATTACCTTTGAGAAGTTTTCATCTAATAGCGCTTCCCCTGGCCTCTCCAATACGCATACACATTCATCTCTAAAAAATACCTATTCCCTTTTATATCGGCCAAAACATATCGATAGTACCACTCAAACAAACCATGATCACAACCAAACTTCCTTTAACCATTCACAAAGAAAAGCACCAGGGAGCAACTTTTTTTTACCGACGGTTCCCCAAAAAAACAACAAAGGAGTAATAGGAGTTGGGGCTTGCCTTCTACGATTACATAAAAAAACAGCTTCAAATATAAAATAACAATGAAAATACCCAAATTACCCAAATGCAGAAACAATACCTAATCTATGGCCTAATCAAAACCTACAAATATATTTTCTATTCATCGATTTAAAATTTAATTTCCCCCAGACCAAAAGGGAGTACCAATCCTTATAAACGCCATTTTATGGGAAAACTGGGTATTTTTCCTTTTTAGGGGCCAGCCTTTTTCTCTCATCTTACCAAACAAAGGCCTACATAATATAAACATCGAATGGATCCCCGGCCCACCCTGGTAATCAGGAAAAGAAACAGTAGACGCCCTGGCAAAGCAGCGCATCATCAAAAAACTCCCGAAACAACTCAATTAAAACCCCCAAGTATAATCAATAGCGTCAAGAAAAATATTTAATGTGGAATGAATCAACGCAGAATAAGACAAAAGGGAAGGCATTTGCCCAAAAAAAAGACAAAAAAGGCCCAAACCCTGGTTTCAAGACTTTAAAAACCTTACCCAAGAGAAATTATAACCATAAAAAAACTCAGATGGGCCTTGCCCTTAAAACGCTATCAAAAAAATTCAAAAACCAAAATTCCCCGCCTGAATGCCCCACCCGACGATCCCGAGACCATAATGCTCTCCTACTAGTATGTCCTCTTACGACAGTGGCGCGACTCGCTTATTCACCCCACCCAAAAAACAAAACCAAAATCCTCTTACAGAAACTGATTTCCCCTCCAATTAACTCTCAAAATCCGTCAAAAAAATTTCAAAATTCGTCCCAAAACGGGATCGCCTCTAAAAATTGCAGATATGCGCTATGGGGGGAAAAGCGCTCAACGGAGGTTTGGGGGGAACTTTACCGCGCGTAGCTTTTTTACACAGATTTTTTATTACGTTGCATTTGTTTTTGGGGGCTGTTTGGCGATATAAATACATGCAACAGTCCACAATTTGATGTTTTCTATGATCAAGATACTGTAAAAGATAAAAAATGCGCTCAATATTCTATCTACTATCTAATCTTGAAAAATTTAATTTTTTCAAATCAATGAAGTGACAAAAAGTTTAGGTTGGGCTTTTATCATTTGATTTATTTCGAAATTGACGACATGTCATACTCATAATAATATTTATTTAGTATTTATTTTATTATTTATTTAACGTTTATCCTTTTCATTTAAAAAAAATTTTTCAAAGGCATATTGTTTTGATATTTTTTACGTCAAACCTTTTACGTTTCTGGTATAAAAATAGGGCCTACAAATATACAACGGCCCAGGGAAACCCTTAAAAAATTCAACCTTATTTGGTGACCTTTGCTAAAAATATCGCCATTGTGACCCATATAATATTTAAAAAGAATACAATTTACGACCATGCATGTATGTAGGGACTTAGGGAACCAAAACCCTCCACCTCCACATTTTTTAAAAAAAAAAATAGTTGGGATTCAAAGGGGTTTAACTATGTAACATTTTCGTTAGAAATTAAGCAATCAAAATCCCTAAATATAAAAAAATTTATCCAAGTATGGTTGATGGATCAATGCGTAGAAATTAAGTGTCCATACCGCAATTTTTAAAATATTATTCAAAAAACT
Organism: Sweltsa coloradensis; assembly: GCA_024449915.1. Lineage (NCBI taxonomy): Eukaryota > Metazoa > Arthropoda > Insecta > Plecoptera > Chloroperlidae > Sweltsa > Sweltsa coloradensis. Next base: position 113,423 of record JAMZAV010002209.1, read on the forward strand.
ATTAAAACATGTGTCTACCAAAACATTGTTATTTCATTAATTTTTTTTCCACGCAATGGTTTTGGGTTAAAAATTTTCAAATTTTTATACTAATTGGATAGCGTACGAGCGTGCGAGCGAAGGAAAATTCCATTTACTACACTGGGAAAAAAACCGGAAAGTTTTTTTTTTTTTTTTTTTTTTTTTTTTTTTTTTATTTTGTGTGTTTGTTAAACGATTCCCCGGGTAAACCCTACTCCGATTGCATGGATTTTTTTGGGGGCCTTCGAAATCTCTGAAATTAGAACTGCCACGTTTTTTTTTAGCGCAAACTGGAAATTTGTCTTATAAAAAACGAATTTTTTCGATTTTTTTTTTTGATTTTTTTAAAATTTTTTTCGCTTTTAAAACCTACACGCTTTTTTCTGATTGAATTATTTTTTCACAGAACCCTTTAAATTTTTTGATTAAAATATTCGGGTGAAAATTTAGCGAAACGAAAAAATTTTTTTCTCATGAAAAAACGAAATTTTCGGGTTTTTTTTTTTTTTTTTAAAAAAATTCTTTGCTTATAACACCTACATGCTTTTTTTTTTATTGTAATATTTTTTTTACAGAAAAACCCTTTTTTTTCACAATTTTATATACTCTGTTAAAAATTTAGCGCAATCGAATAATTTTTCTTATGAAAATTCAATTTTACGATTTTTTATTTTTTTTAAATTACGATTTTACAAAAAAATTAAGTTAATTTTTTTTTTTTATTTAATTTAAATTTAAAAAAAAATTCGACTCAATAATTTTTTCACAGAACAACAGAAAATCCGCGTTACACATGGGACTCAATGCACCAAATACGCTCATCCAAAAAACGCGGCGGGCTTAAACGTTTTCCAGTACTAAATTATGTTTTCTTCGTTACTATTAGGATTATTTTTTTCATTAAATTTTATTACCCCTGACATTGCTGACATTGGCCTATTACTAATTATTTTACCACACTATTTTCAATTTCTATATTAGTTTAGTTCATACTTTCTTTATTTCTAGTCTTCATAAATATAACACTGTATGTAAAGCCCCCAATTTTTGTGGGAAAGAAACACTCACTGCAGGCGTGCAGAATATAATATATTGAATTCAATTATATATAAAGATTACAAATCATTCGAAACCCACCAAAAAACAATGAACAATTTTGATGTGATTATTGGAAATTAAATGTCTTTCTTGGGGGTTGAGGGGCAGGGTATAATTTTATACTACCACATTTTTTTTGCCGTTTACCACTCACGTGTAGCTTTTTTGTTGTCAGTTGGAAAAAAATAGAAAGCTATGTTACGAGTGCAAAATGCAGGCACAAAAAACACGAAAAAAATATTATCTGCATACACACCAAACCCCTTAATAACGAGAAAACCCAATTTAACCATTTTTTCTTAAACTTTAATATCAGTAGCCTATTTATTATTATTTTTTGTCAGAGTCAACATAAAAATGTGCCCCTTGGGCGCTTTTAAAAGACTGTTTTTATTCCCATACGCCCCCCGGGTAGTAAACAGAAGCGAACCCCCAAAACCTTCCCATATTTCAAAATCCGCGTAGTGTCGCTTAGGGCCCAGATGGATTTTCATTGGAGCGATAAAGGTAGTTGGGGCGTCACGCGGTTAGGCGCTTTGGTTTAACAAGGTCACTTTTTTTTGCTGTGTTTTATTATGATTTTTATTAATTTATTTTGGGAAATATACATTTAAAACAGCGTTAAAAAAAAAAAATACAAAATTTTTTAAAGTTTCTATCAATTAATATAAAGGAATTTTTTTACGGAATTTTATATTTTTTTGTATCATCCATAAACAAATTAAAACCCAAAAACCTATAACGTTTTAATTTTTAAAAAATTAAAAGACTTTCACCCAAAATTAAATATTATTTTTGCCATTCATAAACCAAAAAACCAACAAACCTTTTTACGTTTCTATTTAAATTTTAAAGGACTTTCATCCGCAAAGGAGTTTATTAATTTTTTTTTTTTTATTATTTTTTATTATTTTTTGCATTTATTTGTACAACATTTGCCTTTCATTACCCAAAAAAAAACCTACAGAACCTCTTTCTATGTAAAATATGAAGGACTTTCAGTGAAAAGGAGATTATTAATACTAATTATTATTTTTGTCATCCTGAACCAAAAAACCTACAATACCTTTAACGTTTTCATTTAAAATATGAAGGATTTTCCCCCGAAAAGGAGTTTCATTAATTGTTATTGTTACTATTCTGTTGTTTTAATAGAAAAACATAAGAATAGAATATAAAAAAAAATCGCTTTGACGGAGATTTGAACCATCGAACCTTCGATTAAAAGGTTAGCCCGCTACCATCCTGCCAACACGGCACTACCATTTCGGGCCGCCTTGGGTGGTAGCGACGGGGGCCGCTGCAGCAGTCGGTAAGGAAGTACACCGTCCACTGTCATCCATCTAGGCCCTATCCGACTACCGAATCCGCGTAACTTGGACTTGGGCCGAATTGGCTAACCTTTGCGCTCTCTGTCTGGCGCGGCGCGCGCACCATGCTAACCAGTCTCAGTACGCGCGCGCATCACATAATGTCTGCCGCGCGGTTCAAAGAAATAGTTAACCTTATAATAATATAATGCGAATAGACATATAGCGGACGTGAAAAAATATAACAAACCTTTATCGTTTCTATTTAAAATATAAAGGACTATTTATCATCCATAAACAAAAAACTCAACACATTTAACGTTTCTATTTAAATATAAAGGACTATTTATCATCTATAAACAAAAAAAAAACTCAACACCTTTAACGTTTCTATTTAAAATTTAAAGGACTTTCACCCGAAAAGGAGTTATATTAATTGTTATCATCCATAAACAAAACAACTACAAAATCCTTAACGTTTCTATTTAAAATATGAAGTACTTTCACGCGAAACGGACTTTAATTAATTAATATCATACATAAACAAAAACACCTACAAAACCTTTAACGATTCTATTTAAAATATAATGGATTTTCACCCGCAAAAGAGTTTTATTAATTGTTATTGAATTTATAATTAATGTTATAAAAGAAAAACATAAAGAATAGAATGTAAAAAAAAAACACCTTGGCGGAGGTTTGAACTGACAAATTCTCGTTTAGATGTCGAACCCGCTACCACCCTGCCACACAGCGCTGTGTTGATCGCCCGCCTACAAACGTGTTGGGTGGTAACGACGGTGGCCGGCTGCCGCGGAAAGGTTAGCCAATTCGGCTAAACGATTCAATCGAATCCGCGCGACGGTGGCGCGATCTCTTATTACTTTTAGTGGCGAATAAAGTCCGAGCAGCAGTAAATCAACCAGCGGAAGGGTTCTCATAGTCCGGATGTTAAGGGATATATTTAGGGCATACATTGCATTTTTTGATACAAGCAAGGCACTTGGCACACGTGTTCTAGGGACCATACCCTACTAATTTTCACTTGGAGCCATCGTGATATCCCGTGCAGGCACCCGTTATTGCATGTTGCCTACCCCTGCTGGTTTGAAGGGTTGATTAGCAAAACAATTTGGTGTTTGGTGATAGAAACTTGAAATTTTTACCAAATAGGGGTAACATTAGGCTTAACATTCTGGCAACGGGGAATTGCGGATTTCTTCATAGTTAAGGGATAATTGGGGTTATAATTTTGGGGGTTGAATATTTTGATTTAAATTTTTATTGATGACACCCTTAGTTTAATGTTGGATTTCTACGTTAAAGTACTTCCCAAAATCTTTAAACAAAATGATGGTGCTAAAAATATGACTAGCAACCCCTAATTTGGTCATAGTTACCTGTTGACATAATGACCTGAGTAATGACCTATTTGAAAAATGGTTAAACATAGTCGTGTGACTACTCTATTTAAAGCTTAGATGAAGTAGAATAATAAGAAATAATTTTAAACATGCCACGTTGACCTGTGACCTTTATCGTCCTTTATTTGACCTTGATAACTGTTTCAGCAGGGATGCATAATGTATACTTATAGAGCACATCCAAATTTATGTGATATATTAACAAGTTGACTTAATAAATGTACTCAACATGTTAGTAGGGCCTATATCAATATGATATTAGGCTGCATTGCGAACGCTTTTTACTGTCGCGTTGATGGATGAGCAGTTTTGTACCATTGAACCCTCTTTTACTATACTTTTACTTCGTTGTTTTTCAACGTGTTTATACAAAGAATATATCATTTTAAAAGGAGTACCAAGTTCCTGGTTGATCGCTTTGGTAATACACTTTTTAGATTAACATTCATTAAGAGGAAAGTAACAATTTACCCATTGTATATTATCAAGGTGCCCGTTAGGGCGCCGCAGCCAAGCCGCGGTGTGCTACACACTCCGGCACCTTATACAGCAAGCAAAGTTGGGGTGATTTCGAGGTGCTACCCAGCCATCATGAAACGTGATGTGAATTTAAAAACTATCAAAATCGAGGGGATTTAGGTACCCGACAACACATGCCAAATTTGTTTGGGGTACGAGCATTCCTTCTTGGTGAAAAAATGACTTGAAACATAAAAATCACTTAAGGATGTTAGTTACTACTTACTACTACTACATGCTACTGGCTACTTCTGTCTTATTCGTCAGTTTCAATTGCCCAGCGATTCTGACCAAACGGGTGAAGCTACAACTTTCATATTTTACATGAACATTAAGGTAATAGTGATGTAGATCCTTTTGAAAGAAAAAGTTGAAAAAGTTTGCTGGAAGGCTTCCTGATAAAGGATTTAATATAAGCCTTATACAGGCATACAATCATCAAGTATCTATAGTTACTTGACAATGATCGCCCACATTGTTTACAAAAAGAATGTCTTTGGGCCACTAGATATTTTACATTCCATTGTTAATTGTTAATTTCATAGCAATTAAATCGACTTTGATATAATTATTATATTTTAACAAATAATTTTGACAGTCATTTCCGGAACACAGCTGATTGCAAGGACGTGCACATCAGTAGCAATACACGCGCGAAGCCCTGAGTAACAGCAGCGAGGGCACCATTATGCGCGTGTCTCCCTGCTTGTGATTACACTGGGGCCAACCCGCCTGCGAGATCCTGTATATAGTGATAGTATTGAGTATGGTGGTATAGTAACTAAGAGGGTATCAAGTGTGCTAATGACTTCTTTGCCTTCCTTATTTATCGTTGATATATGCTGGAGGCTAACAGCCTAAACAACTTTGCCTGAAATACGTAGAAAATTTGGCCATCCTTTGGGAATTTTTGTAGTTGGAGTTACGCGTCTCCTAAATGTTTGTCCCGTGACATATTTAAAGACTTATTGGGTAGTACTTATCCCAGATGATGTCTAAGCGTAGCACAGACGCTAGTTCGTTCTTGAGGAAGGGAGGAATGACTCTGTCTACATAATCTTCGAATGTAATTGAGTGGCCCGGGTGTTTGGGGGGGGGGGGGGCGGAAGGGAGGGGGGCTTAACCCATCACGTATTTTTGCATCTACAGGTGGTGCATTTAATACAGAACTTTTTTGACTGGTATTCAAAAGGCATTTCACTAGATCCAATTTGGTACAAGATCTCAACGCCCCCAATACAGTCAAGGACGATGAGGTTGGCTGATTTTCATGAACAAGAATTCAGCCAGATCACCAGATCGATGCCAGCATGTAGCTATGCATAATTTACTGAAGAGAATCGCTCTTGAGGCTGGTCATTTTGGCCTTATATTTATAAACAAGAGGTCGACTGGCTGTGCTAAAGAGCAGAAATTTGTTTTTTATGTGGTCCATACAATATTTAGCAAATGTACTCACTGCCGCGCCACCAGAGAGCGAGAAAGTGCGCTCTCGGAAAGTGGTCCCAAAAAGTGCGCGATTTAAACATCTGTTTTTTGTTGATTTGTATTATTTATGTTATTGTTTATATTAATGTCATACTACAGTACACTTCTAGCTAGTCACATTTTGGTTCAATCATAAGAAAGAACGTTCATTTCACCCCAATAAAAGCGGACCTGAACAAATTCCTTGATAAATTTTACTTCATTGATGAGCAACTAGTGATCAGTTAGCCACTGATTGGCCACTATTTACCATTGGAATAGGACAACATCAATCAACGCAATTACTTTTATTTATTTTTATGGTTTATTACCATAAGGATCTAACAGAAACTTGGTACTCCTTTTAAAATGGTATTTTCTATGTAAACACGTTGAAAAACAACGAAGTAAAAGTATAGTAAAAGAGGGTTCAATGGTACAAAACTGCTCATCCATCAACGCGACAGTAAAAAACGTTCGCAATGCAGCCTAACATCATATTGATATAGGCCCTTCTAACATGTTGAGTACATATTTTATTAAGTCAACTTGTTAACATATCACATAAATTTGGATGTGCTCTATAAGTTTACATTATGCATCCCTGCTGAAACAGTTATCAAGGTCAAATAAAGGACGATAAAGGTCACAGGTCAACGTGGCATGTTTAAAATTATTTCTTATTATTCTACTTCATCTAAGCTTTAAATAGAGTAGTCACACGACTATGCTTAACCATTTTTAAAATAGGTCATTACTCAGGTCATTATGTCAACAGGTAACTATGACCAAATTAGGGGTCGCTAGTCATATTTTTAGCACCATCATTTTGTTTGAAGATTTTGGGAAGTACTTTAACGTAGAAATCCAACATTAAACCAAGGGTGTCATCAATAAAAATTTAAATCAAAATATTCAACCCCCAAAATTATAACCCCAATTATCCCTTAACTATGAAGAAATCCGCAATTCCCCGTTGCCAGAATGTTAAGCCTAATGTCACCCCTATTTGGTAAAAATTTCAAGTTTCTATCACCAAACACCGAATTGTTTTGCTAATCAACCCTTCAAACCAGCAGGGGTAGGCAACATGCAATAACGGGTGCCTGCATGGGATATCACGATGGCTCCAAGTGAAAATTAGTAGGGTATGGTCCCTAGAACACGTGTGCCAAGTGCCTTGCTTGTATAAAAAAATGCAAGGTCAAGTCTCTTAACATCCGGACTATCACCACCGCTAGAAGAAACAGAAACAAACAAACATGTTTAGGATTGGGACTTATGGCCGGGCTTTTTATTAATGAATAATAAAGGTGATAATCATATTTTTATTTACTTGGAACGTTTTATATTAAGGAATTGTTTATTTTCCATGCATTATGATAACAAACTCAGGTATGTAAAGGAAGTTTCACAGATCTAGTTCCAGCTTTGAACCATAGATGGTGTTAGTTAAGGGGGGCATGAACTTCTTTACTGACTGAAAGTTCACTGAAAGTCATGACCAAATTTTGTTGAGCCACGACAAGCAGTAAATTTGTATCTTACATACATCCAGACGGTGGTGCTTGTCAGTCTTCCGAGTGACCTTGTAGCTGCAGAGGTGTAACGCGGGTTGCCCGTTTGCTCGGCGGCAGGAGTACCGTAAGGTGGCGCCGACGGAGTATGTTGAAACTACGGACCACGTGTGTACTTCCACGGATCAATAAATCTTGTCCATGTGCTCGGCCGTCCCGTACGCTAGCGCTCACGGAGTATGTTCAAACTACCGAGCACGTGCTATGTGTACAGCGGGCTGCCTGAGCTCTCCCCTGCAGGCGCACCGTCCGGACCACGTGCTGCTTAGAGCAGACGTGCAGACAGCAGCTGGCTTCACATGTACACTGGCGCTGAGGACGGAGTATGTTGGAACTACCGAGCACTTGTGCTATGTGTATTGTGTAGGGGGGGGGGCGTCGGCACTTGGGGCAAGGGTTGGCACTTGCCCCCCCCCCCTCTAATTTCAATTCAGGAATTAAATTTCCGTAATTAATCCCCACTTTTAAATTTAGCGGCAAGTAGACACAGGCGATGTTTTCTTTTCCTTGCTAATAGGTGAAAGCTGGATCGATTATTTTAATTCGTATCTGAACGTAATTTAAATGCATTGTTTGGGTTAGTTCATTTCAAGACTTGCCAATGTTGTTAGCTAATAGAGTATTGTTTCGTTTTTAGATTTGACATCTACAAGTGCAACACCGTTTCAGTCTCTGTCCTATCGTCTCCCTCGATGTAGGCAATTATATAAATGATCACAATTTTAATAATTTAACAAATGGAAATAAAAAAATACCTCCTTTAGTTACCGTGGACCACCATACTTGCGACTTTTCATCAGACGCTGTAGGCAAGAGGAATTTTCGGCTAGCTTGGTTATCAGTTTATCACAATATCCATGGTTAGCCTACTCGGGTGTCGCTCGCGGACCTCTTTGTAAAAACTGTTTACTGTTCAGTCCAAAGGTTACAAAAAGAGTTCAAGGTGTTTTATAACTCGCCCTTGTATGAAATTTAATGACTTCAAGTTCAACAATGCCGCGGATTGCCGCCAAACTTGATATTCAAACCGACTGGTATAAAGAATCTGTTGAAAAGTTATCGAATTTAATACTAACACTTCAACTTTATCACATCTATTGCACATACATTATTTGTTTATTTATTAACCTCCATGCCCCCTCCCAGTCCCCCCCCCTGCGAAAAATTCTGCCGACGTCCCTGGCTCTCCCCTGCAGTATCTCAGCATTATTCTCTCAGCATTATTCTGAGAAAACAAGTAAATAACTTTCAGTCGGGATTGCCAGAGGAGTGTACAGGACTGTCGTCTCCAACGCACGGGTTACATCAGCTGTCGGTGTGATAAGCTCTGTTCTTGGTCGCGAAGGCATTTGCCCCCTTTGATGACTAACTGGGTTTATGGTGTGCGAGGGAATCTCCAAAGACTTTCTAATAGCAATCAATCCCAATATAGTTTTGCGGCTAAGAAATATTTTGGGAAGATCCTCGGTGAAGTAGTGTGTAAACTAACTAACTAAACTATCTAACTAAACTATCTTTCACCAGGCGCGTAGAAAGGGGGGAATTCCCACCACTTCTTCTCGGGCACCCCCCCCCTCCCCCATGGACCCCAACCCCCCCAAACTTCATAATGTTAAACATCGGCTACAACTAAAAAACCAGGAGCAGTCGGTATACCTGGGGTTTTGTGTTCCTAGGGTGTGCTGACTGACTTGTGACTAGTTGGAATGATGCACAAGCAAAAAGTTCATTAGCTCATCCATTCCTTCAACATCAACCTCCCCCCGCCGCCCCTGCCACAAGGATATTCTTACCATGCCCCCTGCTTCCTAAGAGTTCCTATGCGCCTGCCTCTCACTCTTGCGGTGGTTGGTGGTAGGAAAGCAGAGGGACAACTTGGTAGAAAGTGTGAGGATAGGTCCTGGTTGTGGAAATGCCCAAGAGCCTCCTTATGCCCTCGTCACTGAGAATCTTGAGTAAAGACTGCCGGTGGCTGGTATTGAACCTACGTTTCAAGTGTCAACGAGTGAGCTTCCTCTATCGTGTTGCACTCAACACGCGCCTGTATAAATAGTTTTATTATTCGACTGTAATTAATATACTAGGAAAACGCTCAGTTGGACGCGTTGTTGAGCGAGCACCGGTACGTGCAACATGACCCGAGTACGACATTCCCATAAGGCCCACCACACAGTGTAGGCCTAACTGGATATTGACATTGTACACTGCAGGGTCCACTAGATACTTATGCTAAGCTGCTGTAGTTAGGTATCTAGTGGACCCTGGTACACTGTATACTATTCCAACATCTTTGCATTGTACTAATTCACGTCATGCCTTCTAAAGTGTATCTTTGTATCTTCACTGCCTCCTTCATTTTTAAGCATCATTTTTCGAACTATGATTACCAATAAGTCTTTAACGTCTTGACCGATTTAGCTGAAAATTTGAAAAATAGGAGAGAATGGTGTACTTATTGACCCTGCAAAATTTCATAACGATCGGAACATTTTTATTTTTTTATTTTTTTATTTTATTTTTTATTTTTTATAACCAACGATCGGATTTTGTTCAAAAAACTATACAGCAACCCGCCTAGGTGGTATGTACATGTGTGAAAAATTTCAGGTCGATCAGAGAAACGGTGCGACCTGTATCGAAGCAGTAACAGAAAAAAAAAAAAAAAAAAAAACAGACATTCGAGCCATAAGAGTCAAGTGGAGACGCTCGCTTCGCTCGCTCAATTAATAAAATTGCTATATAGAAGATTCCAGAGGGGGGGCAATGCCCGCCCTGCCATCCCCCCCCCCTCCCCCCAACCTGCGGTACTTTATACGGCTCTCGGCACCGCAATTCCGCAAGGAATCTCGAGTTTACAAGTGTGTGTCGCGACCGCGTGGGCGCTGGTGTCTGTCAGGCACCCTGACGGAGCGCGCCGGCCCACGCCACGTTTGTTCAATGTTCAGTGAGTGCGTGGACGTTAAAGGGTTAATACGTGTTGTGCGTGCTGTAGTGCATCGTGTTCGCCGGGAGTGCAACCATACCCAAGCTGGACAAAGGATAGATTTCGTTCATGAGGTATGTTTTAGCAACGATACCATGTAGAATAGTGGCCTAAAAAGACGAAGGTTTTTTACTTTGTATTGGTATTAGGCCGCCTAGGCCTACACAAAGGAATCTGTGTGTTGTGTGGCTCTTTGGTTAGGTTCAGTGGTAGTAGCGTGCTGTTGAACTCACCATTGCCTTGTCGTTGTTGTCTGGCAACTGGCTGAAGCGTAAAACACAAAAGATTTTAGTAAACTACATTTTTATAATGTCAAGACAAAGACAAATCTACATAAGTATTTACTTACCACTGTGTTACATAGCCCTACCCTATATTTTACAAAGAGACTCTAGCCGCGTGCAGCTTTTTAACCTGCAGGCTCTTTACTCTATATGAGCGACGCAAAGAACCGTAATAATAAATCCAATGAAATGAACAATGTTTGTACTAGCAAAGATTAGCCTATTAGCACTGTTTATTTTGACTGACAAACTCTGTGTTTTTAGATTGTAGTCAATGTAGTGGTCGGGTGGTGATGGGCTTGGGCTCCCACTTGATGTAATACGCAACGCGTGTAGTTTTTACCACTTGCAATTAGAAAAAAAGTATCATCGTCATTACATTGATTGAGCGCCATTAGGTTTGTTCTTTTGTCCACCTCAAATTGTGGTAATTACACCTAAAATTCAGAATCAGAAATTGGGTTAAAAGTTGTAATTTTTCACGGATGGACAAAAGAATAATTTTGTTGTAATCTGACGGCAAATTTCGAGGTTATGTTGCCAGCTGTCGATCAATTCAAACACTTAAAAGATATCTCACTCTATAACACAGCCATGTGCATTTTCTACAATTCTATTCCAAATCATTTTGTTATTACCAGTTTAATCTTCAATTTATTAAACAATCGCACATTACAACAGTGATACTTTTGAAATTGTTGCGAATTTCCATAGCTACACCCAGGCTACACCTTTTAAACCTCCTCAAGAGGCAGGTGCAAAATTTGTAATTACCGCCTGGACAAAAGAACACGTCTTTGGAAGAAATACTGTAATTACACCTGGACAAAAGAATGCTCATTTCTTCAAAGGTGTAAAAATTGATGGACAAAAGAACAGACCTATAGCAAAACAGTTTTGCTTTTGTGGTGTATCCGAATGGCTCGTGGTGTCATTGGATGAGCGAAGCGAAGACTTCAATTTCACTGACCCCCAAAAAATTTAGCTCGGGTGTTTTTTTTTGTTTGTTTGTTTGTTTGTTTTTTTTTGTTTGTTTTTCTGTCTGTTTGTTAACTCTCTACCAGGCAAACGGCATATCCGATCTTGATGAAAATTTGACAGGACCTTCGAAATCTCTGAACTTAGAGGTGTATTGTTTTTGGGTACAATCGAAGAAATATTTCTCATGAATATCGTACTTTTACGATTTATTTTTTATTTTTAGTGCAATATTTATCGTGACATTTGGGCCAATTCTGACCAAACGGGTGGGGCTACAACGTTCATTGGATGAGCGAAGCGAAGACTTCAATTTCACCGACCCCCCAAAAAATTTAGCTCGGGTGTTTTTTTTTTTTTTTGTTTGTTTTTTTGTCTGTTTGTTAACTCTCTACCAGACAAACGGCTTATCCGATCTTGATGAAAATTTGACAGGACCTTCGAAATCTCTGAACTTAGAGGTGTATTGTTTTTGGGTACAATCGAAGAAATATTTCTCATGAATATCGTACTTTTACGATTTTTTTCGATTTTTAGTGCGATATTTTCGTGACATTTGGGCCAATTCTGACCAAACGGGTGGGGCTACAACGTTCATATTATACATGGATATTAAGGTTATGGTGATGTAGTACCTTTTGAAAAAAAAAGTTGAAAAAGTTAGCCAGAATCCATAGAAATAAAGCTTTTAATATAAGTTTTTTACGGTAAATAATACCAATTGACAAGAAACAAAAGAAACTTGACAACATTCACCTACAATGCGTAGGCAGCAAAACAAAGCACTTGCAAAAGTAAAGATATCCCAAGCAAACTTTAAACTTTAAAAAGCTCATCCATCAACGCGGCGGGACTTTAGCGTTTTCCTAGTATTATACATGGACATTAAGGTTATGTTGATGTAGTACCGTTTGAAAGAAAAAGTTGAAAAAGTTAGCCAGAATCCATAGAAATAAAGCTTTTAATATAAGTTTTTTACGGTAAATAATACCAATTGACAGATAACAATAGAAACTTGACAACAATCACCTACAATGCGTAGGCAGCAAAACAAAGCACTTGCAAAAGTAAAGATATAGTAAAGTTAGTATATAGTATATATATATATATAGTAAAGATATTCCTACTAGGAAAACGCTAAAGTCCCACCGCGTTGATGGATGAGCTTTTTAAATTTTTTAGTTTGCATGGGATATCTTTACTTTCGCAAGTTCTTTGTTTTGCTGCCTACGCATTGTAGCTGATTGTCAGGGTCCACTAGATACTTATGCTAAGCTGCTGTAAGTTGGGTCTTCTCACCTGATGTAAACAAACCGCCATCTTATATCCCTGCGTGTGTTTTAAAAATAATCTGGAGCGCTCCGAACACGCTCTGTAATATTATCCGTAGCAGAATGTGCTATGTTTTTGTTTTGTTTTGACAGATCATGGACAGCAAAGATTGGGCATTGTAGATTATTATCAATATTACCATTGATATTACCTTTGTGTTTAGAATGTAGTTACAACTCCACGATAAAAGATTGTATGTGCATAATCCTAGGCTAGGCCCTCATCTTTATGTGGGATTTTCATGGACCAAGGCCTAGCTAGACCTTACCCAATAAAGCCTTCTTGTAAAAGTCGTCGTAGAGCTTAGGTCTGAAGGTGACCCGCGTTCTTAGGCTTAGGCCCTTAGATCAGATTCAAGTTCAAGTTTGCCTCATGAGGTTTTGGTTTATATATGGTGCAACCGTGCAAGTATTATTTATTATTGACTACAATTCAGAAATTAAAAAAGTCTGCCCCAACCGGGAATCGAACCACGGATCTCCCAAGTATAGCTTGGACTCATCTTTATCTTACCAACCACATCAATGCTAATAGGCCTTATGCCTACCCCTAATATCCATTATGCAAATAAAAATTGACATATGAAGTTGAAAGATATGAAAATTATTTACATCATAATGTTACCTGCCAATATAAGAATCAAAGATTTTATAAGTGGTAGCCTATTTATGTATTTATTGCATTCAAATGTACAACCGACTTCTGAAATAATTGACGTCAGCTGCAGTCTGCTATTTGTTTACAAATTCTCTGTAAGGCCCATTGGATAATGTGTTCGCGCACTTAGTAGACACATTATCAAGTAGGCCTTGACTTAGGGAACTAAGATGGCGCTTATACATTGTGGAAGTACAAGCGAAGACCCACCTTACAGCAGCTGTTAGGTATCTAGTGGACCCTGGCTGATTGTTGCCAAGTTTCTTTTGTTACCTGTCATTTGGTATTATTTACCGTAAAAAACTTATATTAAAAGCTTTATTTCTATAGATTCTGGCCAACTATTTAAACTTTTTCTTTTAAAAGGTACTACATCACCATAACCTTAATGTCCATGTATAATATGAACGTTGAAGCCCCACCAGTTTGGTCAGAATTGGCCCAAATGGCACGAAAATATCGCACAAAAAATAAAAAAAACTTATATTAAAAGCTTTATTTCTATGGATTCTGGCTAACTTTTTCAACTTTTTCTTTCAAAAGGTACTACATCACCATAACCTTTATGTCCATGTATAATATGAACGTTGTAGCCCCACCCGTTTGGTCAGAATTGGCCCAAATGTCACGAAAATATCGCACTAAAAATCGAAAAAAATCTTAAAAGTACGATATTCATGAGAAATATTTCTTCGATTGTACCCAAAAACAATACACCTCTAAGTTCAGAGATTTCAAAGGTCCTGTCAAATTTTCATCAAGATCGGATATGCCGTTTGCCTGGTAGAGAGTTAACAAACAGACAAAAAAACAAACAAAAAAAAACAAAAAAAAAACACCCGAGCTAAATTTTTTGGGGGTCAGTGAAATTGAAGTCTTCGCTTCGCTCATCCAATCATAGCAGTCATAGCATTGCAACTTGCAAGCTCTTGCGGATTTGCCGTGGAGACAGTGCCCGGGCGTGACATTCGAAGGTGGGCACGCATGCAATAAAAATAATTAATCATACCGGAGTGATCGTGTATTCTTACCCATAGCCGGTCATTACTACGTATTAGCAAATTCAAAGCAAATTAGCAAATTTATTTTCACTCATCTCGTGCAACTTGATTCAAATGATGTATGTTTAGTGTTGGCAGAGTGTAGACAAACTCGTCTCATAGCAGCCTGTCTATCTTGAAAAACCAATAATTTTGTCGTAAACTTTATTTTGGATTCTTTGCTTAGTTTCTTGAGAATTCTTTTCTCAAGTACGGTAGGCCCTACAACTTTTGTAGGCCTAGGGTATTTGTTTTGCAGTCGTATATGTGCTACCCACCACGAATTGTTTTAATTAATTGAAATAACTTTAGTTAGGCCTAAAATATCTAGGGCAACGGTCGTCGACCGCAGCCAAGCGCACGCGACTGCTTAGGGCCTAGGCGACGACAAACTCGCAGCCCTGTATACAGCTACCCGAGTTGGGGGGTTTTCAGCCATCTACACACGCCGTCCCGAAAGAGTTACAATCTTAAAACTCGGTATATGACCTGATGTGTGGTCCATGACCTACCAAAAAAAAAATCATCCCGATCCGATAATCCGTTCTGTGTTGAAATAGTGTCTCAATTTGGTTGAAAACCTTCCGGCTGGGTGGCTGGCGGGCTGGGAATTCTGACAGAGAGGATCAAGAGCCTACAGAGAAAACGGTACATCTTAAAACTATGAAACTTGGACCACACTTGGACGTACCGCAGACTCTTAACTTTTTGCTTTCAACCAAAACCATTTAAACCATTTAAATTCAAAACCATTGATAAATATCTAGCACATGGGCTCCATGCGCGAAATTTGGCATGGGTTTAGATAAAAAGTATCTGAATTAATAATCCGCCGAGAGGCAAGCGATATTCCACCCTCTAGATCATCCCCTCAAATTGGAATAATTCATAGCTCTAACCCAAAAGTGAATTTTTATTCAAATTAGATATTAAAATTTAGTTTTCAAGTGTTTTAACCCAATCGGCCTATTCTCATTTCCTAAACCACATTTTTGCAACCCCCATCCCTAATAGTTTATAATTTAATTTCCAGCATTCACCATGGAGGCACCTAATGAGTCATCAGCATGAAATTTGGCATGATGTTACATGATTTGAAAAATAAAAGTCCTTCGGGAGGCAAGCAATATTTCACCCCCACTGTTCCCTACCACCCTTAACTTTGGGAAAAACGTTTTATCGTATATATAATACAATATGAATATTTACATTTGGCTACTGATTAAAATAATGCGTCAATGTGTTTTAGTCCAGTCAACAAATCATTCACACAAAAACCCCAATTTATTCACCCCAACCCTAATAGTAATTATACTTTTAGTGACAAACACTGTATAGTAAGTTACCAGCATGAATTTTAGCATGGTGGTAGATAAAAATGTCAGAATTACTAATCCGTTTAGTTGGAGGCAAACGATATTTCACCCCTAGTGCCCTCTACCATCCCTTGAAATTGGAATTGGTTCTAGGTTGTATTCTATACATTATAGGCCTTATTTCATAATTTCACATGTTTTTTCTACCCCCCACCCCTAGTAGTGATGTAATTGATCAACACTTGCCAGCATGAAATTTGGCATGGTGGTAGATAAAAATTTAAGAATTACTATTGATTTATGGGGTGTTGGGGGTGGGATATCTGTTGCCTCCCGGCGGATTATTAAGTCTGACATTGTTATCTACCCCCATACCAAATTTCGCGCTGGTATCCGGCTTTGCTAAATACATTGTTGATACTTGACGTTATAGAGTAAATAAACAATGCCCAAGTTTTTAATCTGGGGCGACGGTCGTTTGCCCGCAGCCAAGCGCACGCGACTGCTTGGGTGACGAGACTCGCGGCCCCCCCTCTCTCAAATATTGTCATCACCATCTTTACGCCGACGACCTTTAAATTTATCTTCATTCCTCCACCTCTCGCAATTAACCAAGCAATTCAAATGATACGAGGATTTGCAAATCATGGGCAACTCTTGTGACACTTGAAGCTCTTGTTTACAAAATGCTTTTAAATCTAAAGGAATGATTAGCCGACAGTCTATGCTGTCCTTTTTCGCATGCTGATTTTGCACATTTGTCTGCTACTTCATTACCCAAGATCCCGCAATGACCAGGGACCCAACAAAATACTATAGACTATTGTTTATAGGAAAGATTTGCAAGTATAATCTGAATCTTGTGAATTATGGGATGACTGCATCAGTATAGTTTAAGCACAACCAACCGAATCATCCATTCTAGAGCCAGCTGTAAAGATGCTTCTAAAGTCGAGAAAATGAGAACGTACTTTTTGAAATAATGCTTGGAATAGAGTATTGGATGTAAGACTTTTTTTGTATCGAGACAGTTGTGTGATGCAAGTCGGTTTGCAGAACGTCCATGGCGGAATTGAACCGTACGACGTTATGAAGGCTAAAGGTAATGTTGTGTGCAATTTCTCCAACAGCTCAAGCAAACGAATGCATACTGGTCCAATTGCTTTCGGACGTGAGAAATAAAGATTTTTAAAAGGGGGATCTAAAACTGCATTGTAGGATGGATTTTTGGGGTTATCTTTTAACGACGCCACATAATTATTAAGCATCAAGTAATTCCTTCTAGTGAGTAATGATGGTTCTCCTGCTTTGCTGTATAGGCTATTAAATCGAATACCAGTGAGATGTACTGTATCCAACGTGCTAATGTATGAAGGCCCAGCAGAGTTGTAAATAAAGCTAGAAAAGTCTTAATTTGGAGCGGTCAAGTGCTCTATTAATTGTAGAAAAAGTGAAGGAGAAAAAGTAACTTGAAAGTAGTACCTTACAAAATTTAGCAATACAATTGGGTTCCTACTCGAATGAACAATTGGGTACCTACTCGAATGAACCCGTGGGAATTTACGTAGAGAGAGAGAGAGCATGCTTTACCGGACTCAAAAGGCAGGACTAGCGATATTCCAATCATGATTTTTGAGCCAATAACAGCGCGGGCGAGCTATATGATTCACAGTCACCCGAGATACGTGTTAGCTGTGCACTCGCTGACTGACTGAGCGGGTCCCACTGCGCATAGACCCCGCACGAAGTTACATGAGTGAATAATTGTAGCTTGTTAGTTGTTTCAAACACAATCACTTCGCGATTGTCTACGGTATTTTATTATACTGCACGTCTTAATCTCTCATTCAATAGAATATGATTATTTTATTACACATATTATTAGGACACTATTAATCGTTATACTGGAAATACGAGTAGGCAATTAATAAAACAACGAATAAAAACTAAAAAAATGTAACCTGGTACTGCGTTTGTCTTGAGCGACTTATTGTTGAATAACGACTGAAGGAAACGTGGAGACACAAGTGAAATGGTGGCATCCATGTCAAGGTGAAGATAAGCAGTGCTAGGAACTATCAAATTCAATTCATTTTGCAATCATAAGATGTCTTGTTTCTCGCTTCTTACATCGCGGTTAATAATCAATCGTACTCAGCCTACAGAATTAGTTAACTTCGTTTAAATGACCAAGACAAGAGGACGTATAATCAAAGATTAGTAAAAATTAAATCGAATACTAAATAAATTTGATTCTCAACAATAAGCGTTCTGGTCGTTTGTATGGTGTAGGAGGGGGATAGTGCTGCGTGGCTGTTTGCAATAAACAGATCCTCACATACATTGCAGATAGAATTCTGTGCTGTGTGTTAATTTTGTGTCGTATTTGATAGATTGAGAGTTTCCCCTTACATCTTCTTCCCATAGTATCCAAATACGCATTTACAGGAGTAAAAATTACACACACACGTAATTTTTTTGGTGTCGGCTTCTAAGCCCCTGTCTCCTAAGCCCCTGGACCTTTTTTTGGCTTCTAAGCCCCTGTGACCGACGGATGTGCTACACGTTGCGAAGCGGGGCTAAGAAGACAAACCGGTCCGGGCTTTAGAAGACTAAAAGTCTTCTTAGGCCCTGTCTCCTAACGCCCGCACGATGTTTTTGTTCGGTCGCACCAGTTTGCAAAGCGGGCTGTACTTTGCTCGAGGTGAACCATAAATTCCCAAATGTTGGTGGTGGGTGTGGGGGTGGGGGTGGGGGGATAAGGATAAATCATGACTTCAAAGCGAAAGTTAGCAATATTCGATTGATTGGATATTGCTTAACGTCTCATTCGACTCGAAAATGTTGCAATTAAATCATGTAGGCATTGCAAAAGCACTGTTTTAATATGCATTGATTTTATTGTGACAATTTATTCATAGTTGAACCCAAGTAGAACAACTGCGTCGGAACGACGTTGTATTTGTGGCGTGCAACGGCGGAAATTTTTGCTTCGATTTCCGACGCCAATCCAACGTTGGCCCAACGTTGTATTTAACGTGGGTTCCGCTGCTAGACTAGAGTAGGATTTGAGTCGTAAAACGGCGTCGGAACCACGCTGTATTTGGTCCTTATTCCGCTGCTAGACTAGAGAAGGATTTGAGTCGTAAAACGACGTCGGAACCACGCTGTATTTGGTCCGTATTCCGCTGCTAGACTAGAGTAGGATTTAAGTCGTAAAACGACGTCGGAACCACGCTGTATTTGATCCGTATTCCGCTGCTAGATTAGAATAGGATTTAAGTCGTAAAACGACGTCGGAACCACGCTGTATTTGATCCGTATTCCGCTGCTAGACTTGAATAGGATTTAAGTCGTAAAACGACGTCGGAACCACGCTGTATTTGATCCGTATTCCACTGCTTGACTAGAGTAGGATTTGAGTCGTAAAACGCCGTCGGTACCTCGCTGGATTTGGTCCAGATTCCTCTGCTAGACTAGAAAAGGATTTGAGTAGAAGAACAACGTCTTAGGTACCACGTAGGATTTGAGGTTTAGCCTTGTTTAGTAAAATTTAATTTGCAACAAAAGTATTGTTTAAGAATGACTTGTAATGTTATGTATAGGTAATGTTTATAGCAAATGTTGAAGGGTATACTAGCAGCCATTCTTTAACAAAGCAATGATGTAACTTCTCATTCGCGTATTACAAAGGTAGTTACACCTCGCGATGCTATTTAAACGATTATGGTAGTAAAAGCATCATAAGAGAGATCTGCCACTTTAATATTGTTTTAAGAATTAATTTTAAATACAAGATAGGCTACATTAGTTATAAGGTATGTTTGCTATTATTATGTAATTGGTATTATGTACTAATTTGATTAATATTATGTCTGGACTTATATTAATAATGATTATACTTATTATTTGTTATATTACTTATATTAGGAATTAAGTATGCTTGACAGTGAATAATGATTTATTCCCACTGTAATATCGTTGAGTGAATTTGTACTTGTCACGTGTCAACGTGCATCTGACCGTGGATCCGACTGACAGTTTAAGTACACTCTAAGCCGCCACGTCGTTGAGTGCTCTGTTGGTGTAGTGGGTAACGCGCTTGACTACCACGCAAGAAGTGTCTGGATCGAATGTCAGCCGTTTTTTTTTTTTTTTTTTTACATTTATAGTATCTCAACATTATTATTTATATTTTTTATCGATAACGACAACGATTTTTAACAATGTTTTTATGAAAGCTACTTTATTAGCATGGGCCTTCATCCCTCCGCATTTGATCGAACGTTTCTCAACAGAAACATGTTCCCCACCTGAGTTAGTCTATTGCTCGGGAAATCTATTATTATTTTATATTTTAATTTTTACTGTTTGCACATTCGCAATATTTTTGTTTGATATAATTCGAAGAAATGCATGTACTAAACGACGAAAATATATAAAATGAAATCAATTCGAAAGAGTATTCGTTTTGACTTCTTAGAAAAGTGACATTTATCGATTGTCGACAGAAATACGCGTACTGTTATTTGCTACAGTTAGCTTATTTGCTAAAATTCATTTTATTATTGTTGATAAAAATACCACACCAATAAGGTTCATCCTTTATAATTGGGTTGGCTTCGTTGGCCTATTTATTACGTATAGGAGTGACGGATTCCGAAAAACAACTTCTTCTCTGTATATAAAATATATAAATAATAAATATAAACTCTTCAATATTTCACATTCTGAATGTAAAAAGTGAATCGAAAGATTTTTTTCAAGGAGTTTTTTAATTATTTCTTACAGCTAGTTGGGCCCCAGACCGGCTTCCGGTTTAGAATTTCGTGCGATATTGCAAACGCTTTTTGCCATTTGTAATCAAATAATTATCAAGCAGTGTATGAAAAACATTTGCGTGGTTAAAATATGTTCACTTACACTAAAGAGATAAAAAGAAATACACTTGCACCGCTCTAAACTTGGCTGACGAAACTCGCCGCTGTACTCACATCTTCTGTTGGTGTATACGGTTTAATGACATGCTTTGTAATTCTTTCTCCAGGTGGTCCAGGTTCGAGCCTCGGTTGTCGCAGGTTTTTAGACACACGAAATTAATATGCAATGTAACACTTCCTCTGGGCTGTCTAATGGTGTATGTCATTCTTACAGGTTCACTCTGCATCACTATCAAATTGATGAAATCAAATTATAATGATAAGAACCATTGTCTTTTTGTCACCGTCGTACCAACGCTGATTTACGCGGCGGATGAAACGCGGATTAATGGAGTAGTAGCGGTGGGTTTGTATCGTACACGCGGCGCTTTCGCTGCTTATACGAGGTGTAATACGCGGCTAATACGACGTTGATACGCCATCATTATCAACGTCGCACCAACGCTGGTACACCGGTTAACCGGCGGCGTTTCGATGTGGTTTATTCTGTAATAACTCTTCAAATCCGACGTTGGAGCATGACGTAAATCCAACGTAGATACGACTTAAGTGGTACCGACGGAACAACGTTGGAACGACGTTCGTGTTTTACCTGGATACGCTACTAATACGGCGTAAATACGCCACTAATTACCACCGGCGTACCAACGCGTATTCGCGGCGGATACGAGCCTGTATGGAGCGCGTAATCCGCCGGCGTTCCGATGCCGTTCATCCTGTCATAACTCCGTAAATCCGCCGCGGAATCACGACTCAAATACGACGTTGTTCCGACGTAAACGGTACCGGCGGAACAACGTCGGAACGGCGTCCGAGTTCTACTTGGGAATGTTGATAAAGAATTGGTTTTGGGAGAACTAACACCATAGTTTTCATTACTTAACAGTAACTGTGTAGCTGCGTAGGTAGACCCCAAATACACATAAATGTATAATATCCGTATCTATAATTGTACCCAAAATTCGTTGCAAGTCTAAGTTCAGAGATTTCGAAGGTCCCCTCAAATTTTCATCAAGATCGCATATGCCGTTTCCCCGGTAGAGAGAGAACAAACAGACAGAAAAAAAACAAAAAAAAAAAACACCCGAGCTAAATTTTTTGGGGGGTCGGTGAAATTGAAGTCTTCGCTTCGCTCATCCAAAAATCGATGATAATAAACACTTAAAAATTCGTTATCATTTCTTATCTGTAATGGCTCATGGGAACGAACAAGGTTTTCGTACGGGCGTTAGGAGACAGGGCCTAAGAAGACTTTTAGTCTTCTAAAGCCCGGACCGGTTTGTCTTCTTAGCCCCGCTTCGCAACGTGTAGCACAACCGTCTGTCACAGGGGCTTAGAAGCCAAAAAAAGGTCCAGAGGCTTAGGAGACAGGGGCTTAAAATACCGCCCCATTTTTTTTTCACACGCCGTAAACTTTCTCACATTTTCACTAGCAATACTCGCACTTCTACAATTACATTTACCGTACCACCTTACCTTACCAAACTCAAAACAGTAGGTGAAGATAATAAACAAGTGCACAGTCATTTAATCGTATCAGTCAATAAACGTAGCTCATATGCCACATAGACCAAATACTCGATCATAGATATAGAATAATATATGCGCTACCGGTCGGAGGCAGAATCGCATTTTTCAACCGCTTGCAGACCTTCAGTGCTCCCATGATAACATCAAAATGACTGGCCCGAAAATTATGCAATTTTGGGAGAAGTTAGATAGTTGTATAGTGTTTGCAACATATTGAACATATTGCTAATTTTTTTCACAATTTTCCACCTAAAAAATCAAGAAATACGACAAATTTTATAAATTTTACGTATTTTTACGTATTTTCTTTTTTTTTTTTTGCAGAAAATGGGGGGAACAATTAACGTTCTGTTCAAAACGTTGCAAACATTATACAATTATCTAACTTCTCCCAAAATTGCATAATTTTACCTTACCTTACCAAACTCAAAACAGTAGGTGAAGATAATAAACAGTGCACAGTCATTTAATCGTATCAGTCAATAAACGTAGCTCATATGCCACATAGACCAAGTACTCAATCATAGATATAGAATAATATATGCGCTACCGGTCGGAGGCAGAATCGCATTTTTCAACCGCTTGCAGACCTTCAGTGCTCCCATGATAACATCCGAAATGACCGGCCCGAAAATTATGTAATTTTTGGGAGAGTTAGATAATTGTATAGTGTTTGCAACATATTGAACATATTGCTAATTTTTTTCACTATTTTCCACCTAAAAAATCAAGAAAAACGACAAATTTTATAAATTTTACGTATTTTTACGTATTTTTTTTTTTTTTTTTTTTGCAGAAAATGGGGGAAACAATTAACGTTCTGTTCAAAACGTTGCAAACATTATACAATTATCTAACTTCTCCCAAAATTGCATAATTTTACCTTACCTTACCAAACTCAAAACAGTAGGTGAAGATAATAAACAAGTGCACAGTCATTTAATCGTATCAGTCAATAAACGTAGCTCATATGCCACATAGACCAAGTACTCAATCATAGATATAGAATAATATATGCGCTACCGGTCGGAGGCAGAATCGCATTTTTCAACCGATTGCAGACCTTCAGTGCTCCCATGATAACATCGAAATGACCGGCCCGAAAATTATGTAATTTTGGGAGAAGTTAGATAATTGTATAGTGTTTGCAACATATTGAACATATTGCTAATTTTTTTCACAATTTTCTACCAAAAAATCAAGAAATACGACAAATTTTATAAATTTTACGTATTTTTACGTATTTTCTTGTTTTTTTTTTTGCAGAAAATGGGGGAAACAGTTAACGTTCTGTTCAAAACGTTGCAAACATTAAACAATTATCTAACTTCTCCCAAAATTGTATAATTTTCGGACTAGTCATTTCGATGTTATCATGGGAGCGCAGAACCATTACGTTTTGGTCAAACTTTAACCTGAAAGAGACATATCGGAAATAAAGTAGATTTGAATAGATTTAAATAAATTCCCGTGTTCAATACCACATGAATACTTATACGATACGATACGATACTTATTATATACATCATGAAAATTCCACCACAGTCGTTTGTCCGCTGGAGAGCAAACGAAACATAAACACACATACTATTCAAAATATAAACAAAACACGAGCTATTTTCTCAAGATTGACATATTGGAGTCTTCATAACGCAATTCCAATAATAATAATTTTTTTATTATTACTCGATGAACGTATCTAGGGAAAGGAACACATCAATAATTGTTGCAAAATACAGCTGCTGTTTAAAATGGATTTGCATTCGAATCGAAACATAGCCAATTTCCATAATGAATTGCTTGATGATGGCTTGTTGGCCGCTCGATTTAATTACATTTGTATCATACTAGGAAAACGCTTAAGTCCCGCCGCGTTGTTGGATGAGCGTAATTGGTGAATTGAGCTGCCATGTGTTTTGCGGATTTTCTGTTGTTCTGTGAAAAAATCAGAACTTTGTTGAATTTTTTTTTAAATTAAATCAAATTAAATAAAAAATTAACTTATTTTTTTTAAATTAATCGTAATTTTAAAAAAGGAAAAAATCGTAATATTGAAATTTTCATAAGAAATAATTATTCGATTGCGCACAAATTTTACACGAATATATTAATTCTTAAAATTAAGGTTCTGTGAAAAAATCATTATAATCGGATAAGCATGTAGGAGTTATAAGTCGAAGAAATTTTTAAAAATCGAAAAATCGTAAAATTGCGATTTTCATGAGAAAAATTTTTCGATTGCGCTCAAAAACGTGGCAGTTCTTAGTTCAGAGATTTCGAAGGCCTCCATAAAATTTCATCGCAATCGGAGTATCGGTTTAGCCGGAATCGTGTTAACAGACAGACAAAAATACAGAAAGAAAAAAAAAAAAAAAAAAAAAAAAACATTCCGGATTTTTTTCTCCAGTGTAGTGAAATGGAATCTTCGCTTCGCTCGCTACGCTCGCTACGCTCATCCAAATATATCCGATATTGGAATCAAGATTGCACTTTTATGGAAATCAATCCAAAAATTAAAAAAAATATATCCACACATTTTCTACATCTGCGTCATTGTAGAAGCGTAAATGATAGATTAGGGGAGAAACAAATGACGAAAGAATTAAGCAATATGACAATATTTTTACTTATGAGACTGATTGAAGGAAGGTCATCAATAAAATCGAAACATTTGCAATTACCTACTATTAAACTTTAAAAATTTAAATTTAAAAAATCATTATCATGGGATGGCCAAGGTTGAAAACGGAAAATGAAATAACACAATTTTGACAGCAACAAGGCAAGTTATCTCAAGAATGTGTGTAGGACGTCAGTGCGACGGTGCGACTGTGTGATTCACTTATTGGTGTGACCGAAAGTATTACTTTACAACGCGGGGAACGGTTATCTGTGTTGGCCTGTCACAACACTCATTCAAGGTCAAATACAAGTGCGTGTATTGAGTTCGTCTCCCGCTACCGAAAAACATCACTCCGACGTCGTCATTTTAATAATATTCGGAGTTCGGCGCGGAGTTCGGACACAAGTTGAATAATTTGAATGAAAATTTCAATATCCTCTTTCACCTTCCGTCAAAAAGTTCACATACTTGCAGTGGCGTAGGAACTATTTTTTCAGTGGGGGGGTCACACTGAACTTGACTACGAGGCTAGATGGGCAAACCGGGGTCTGGGGCGAAGCCCCAGCCGCCGGAGGCTTTTCGCCGTAGGCGAGATTTTTTTTCAAAAAGTGCCCTTGACGGGTGGCCTAAAACACGTTTTCAGGCGAATTTTAATTATGATGAATAAGGGTTACATTTTGAAGCTAATATTGCATTGAAGATTGATTACCTGACTAGAATCGGTCGACAGTCCTGCTTGGGAGTGAAAACATTGCACACAAAATATAATGAATATTAGTCTAAAATCAGATGGCTATAGTCTAGTCTCGCAAATCACGTCTCTTACTGAATCTTTCTAAAAAAATGTTAACATAAACCTTCCTTTTTGTTTGCAAGCCCGACCGTAATAAAAATCCTAAAAATCACCCAACAAGCTATGAGTTAGAAAATGACACCCATATACCTGGCTTGACCCCCCCGCTGGGGGGGGGTCAAGCCAACAAGTGGGGGGGAGTTTCCCCCCCATCCCCCCCCGTTCGTACGCCCCTGCATACTTGGTGATAGCCTGAGGTAGGAAGGAAAACTGATCACTGCACTAAGTGACTTCGAATTTTTGGTATGAGAGGGGTTTTCATGTATGCATGTATTGGTTTCTTCGGGCTTATGGCAATACTATGAAAATTTTAATAATCAATAGATAATACGCCTTCC